>LPNX010871256.1:338112-348887 GCA_001517045.1 Pseudotsuga menziesii
AGCCGTCGCTTAAGCGACACTTAGGAGGACAACCGTCGCTTAAGTGACACTTAGGAGGATAGCAATTTTAGTGCCATCGCTTAAGAGACACTTAGGAGGATGTCCATCGCTTAAGCGACGCTTATGCCCATTATTTCAAAAAAAAAATTAATCTTTCTGATTTTTGGCACGGTTAAAATAAAAAATCCACGCGCCGTCGAAAAAAACCGTCGGATTTTGGATCAAAATGTAGTAGTGGGTAAAGGATTATTTATCATGGCTGGGCCCTATGCTATGAACCTCGAGGTATCTTCCATATGAGGGCACAAGTGAGTGAGGTGGTCCTCCTTACATAACTTGCAAGGAAACTTTACCTTATGTTTAGTCTACTTTTCCCCCACAGCATTTTGATCGTTCTTGTCATTATAATTAGCATTTTCATTCATATTCCCACCCTTACGATTATTTTTCCCTTTTTTCTTATTCCTTCCAGGCTGCTGGTTGCCCTTCGGGTCTAACGATTGCACGAAAAGTACACTCGCCGATTGGGTAGGTTGAGATGAAGTCATGGCTTGTCCCGACATAGATTGATTAATTGACAATTGGCTCACTTGTTTCACAACCGAATCCACAGGTTTGGTACTTGTAGAGCCCACAATGCCATCTGCATGTGACCCAGGCTTGACCTTGGGATCAAAACTAGATTGCAGAGCATTAGGTATAATCTCATACAAAATCCCATATTGAGCATATATCAAATCCAACTCTTGTGCCCTAAATATTACTTGTTCCTTGTTTTGGACCCTGGATGTAGAAACATCCTTCATAATGTAAGGTAACAATGACTTAAGGAACCACTCAAGGATAAATTCTGGTGGTATAAAGGCTTTAATCAACCGCTTCCATCTACACCACTCTTGAATATGATCCAAGATATGTGTGGCTTTGTCTTGTCAAAATGTCGACAAGAGTTCAGTACCAACGTCATAATGTACGAGTAGCTGAAAGTGATTGAGGAAATTCATGGCAAGGTCATTAAATAAAACATATGCCCCCCTTGGTAACTCTATATACCATTTCACTGCAGGCCCGGTGAGGGTGCGTTGAAATAGCCTCAAACAGATTGAATCAATGTAAGGAATTGGAAGAGCACCAAAGGTGAAAAGTAGTGACATTCTCACTAGGATCTTCTCCGGCTTTACCGTCGAACTTAGGAATGTATGAAGGAAGCTTTTTAGGGATGGCCGTCCAGGCCGAGTCATGAGATACCAGATCGTTCATAAGTCTTGATAAGTTAGGTAAGTTCAATCTTGCGAGGAAAGGGATCCTAGGTTGAGCCGGTCTATGCCATGCTCCCTAGTAATTCTAGTTCATGTAAGGTTGATTGCTATAAATACCATGGCCTTGGCCATAATAACCTCCTTCGGTTTGACCCGTATAGGGCTGCATGGAAGCATTGTGATGTGGGGTACCTTGATTATGCGGTGCTACAAAACCATAATTGGAAGAGTAAGCATGTTGTTGATACCCTTACCCATAGGGTTGATAGTTATGTCCATATTGTGGTCCATAAGACTATCCATGAGAAGATGCATAAGGTGTCCCATGGGATGTACATTGAGAATATCCATAGTTAGGGATATGGGGAACTCCTTGAGATGGAACATAATATGATCCAGAAGTAGGGATATGACCTCCCAACACAACAGGAGGTACTTGACTCTAAGATACTACCGTGCGAGTAGTCACAGCATGAACATGGCTAGTAGCGATATTCTATCCCAAAGGACCATGTGAATGAGGGGGAGGAAGGGTTGTCAAAAATGCATTCGAAGGAGTAGGGTTCGAGAATGAAGGGACATGTGAAGGAATGTAAGTGGTGTTCCCAATGTTCACTCGTCTCAATTTTGGTATCTGCATAGGATTACTAACACTAGGTCTAGGATGGACATGTGAGGTTGATTCCACCACTGGGATGGAAGGTGTAATGTGACTAGTGCTCCCAAATATCTCCGCATGGAAATGAATAGGAATGCCCCCAGGCATAGTGCTAGGTTCGACTTCTGACTCGACATGATGTGCTGGATCAGGTGCAGGGATATCAGGCATGCCATAACGAACATGACTAGTGCTTGTGGGTTCATAACGAGTCTCATTACCCAGAAACCAATATAGGTGACCTGTGAATGAGGGATCATAACCAGATTGTGAAGGTATTTCTGGCGAAGGATCATATACAGGAGTAGGATCTACCTCCCCAAACTCATGAGGTGGAGAGGACATATTTGGAATCTCATCCTCATGATCTCCCATAGGGTGTGAATCAAAGTGAGAAGTAGTCCACCTGAACTGTCTATTTCTCTCTCCCAAAGGAGGAGGAGACGTGGAAGGCGGAAGTCCTACTAAACAACAAGAATGGCGAAGCACCGCACCTGAATCCATAATGACTCAAAAGATGAAAAGACTCAATCTAATTACGCAAACCCTAGGAAAAATAGCATGCATAGAGCATACACCTATAAAATGTAAAGACAAATCACAAGCAAACAAGGGTAGGATATGTGAGCTCCCGAATGAAGCAAGTATGTCTCACCTAGGAGAGGCTTGAGACTCCCATATACAACAAGCGAAGGTTCATAACCAATTATAGTGGCTCTCAGCTTCAACGCATATAGCGACTGCGCTGTCCGACCCCTACCTAGCCAGGACACCTACAGATTAACCTCTAAGAAGTACCCCCTCGATAACCTAGGTAAGGAAACTAAGGTCACCTCAATAAAATCAATTCTTAGGCAGACAGTCGCAGGAGGGATTGACCATATGGGCAGGGTAGCAAAGCCTGAAACTATCGAAAGAACCCCCAGATATGAATACAATCTTGGAAATATCTCTGGTGCTACTCAGTTACAACCAGGGGTCATCCCAATCACACCCCAATCATAACCTCTCACACTGCCTTGTGCTTAACTCCCTTGTAAGAGGAGGATCCTGAGAACACTAATTATATAAAGGAATTTCACACTCTCACTTGGACAGACACATAAATGTTTCATTTAGTGGTCTTGGAGAATTTACTCACAATGAACTATTCCAAGACCCTAAAACCTAGTCTTGTTGGTGCACCCTATAAAATAAAAGAGTGTAATTCATTTTATTATGCGTTGATTTTAATTGGCTTATTACTTAAAGGGAAAATGGTTGTGCAACTAATGATGTTATGACGCAACAAGAAGTAAAATTCACACCTAACAATCAATGCAAATGCACTGTGTCAATTGAAGAATAGGGTATGCTACTACGTGAAGTGCAAAATTTTCCTTCAAATGAATATGCAATCATTCCTATATGAAAATCTGACTAATATTCTCCAAGCAAACCTAATGCAAGTACCATGCAAATGCAAAATGAAAACAATGCATAATGATGCAAAAAGATTTTTTTTTGTATTTTTTGAATTATGAGATAAAAATCAAAAGTATGATTCTACAAACCTCAGACTCTGTAAGCACTACCATACAGCACCCAAGCAAAGCACCAAGGTAAAAGAGACCTAATGCACTAATCCGAAAATAAAAAATAGAAAATGAAATGACAAGAGAATTTTCAAACATTTAAACTAACAAGGTGTCTCTGGTCAGAAACAGGGATGTATACAGACTCCAGAAGCATCCAAGAAGACTCAGAAATAATCCAAAATCACCCAGCAACACTTAATCTTCCCACAAAAGGAAAAAATCAGGGCATATGTGACTTTTCTCAATAAATCCATGTATATACGTGGCTATTCTAGGAAAACCTGCATGTACACGCAACTGTGAAAGAAAAACCCACATACAGGAAGAAAAAAAGATAAAAAGAAGGAAAACAGACAAGATGAGACAAAATTTACTCCTATAAGACACTACTGGGAAAACATGCCCCCAGACCCGACTCAGAAATAGAGAAATCGGAGCAATTCAAGAACATTAAATGCTGACAAAATCCCCAAAGGAAATGACTAGGAACTCCCCAGTATGGTCACCAATTCTGTTACAGAGAAAAATTCCTATGGCTTGGGGTGTACCACAACAGACAGAGAAACCGTAGAAATCAATCCCTTCCCAAGAGACATAAAACATCTAACACTAAAGGATCTCGAAACATACCTTATTCCGGATGGTTGATGTAGATCCCCATTGAGCTTTTTCCAATCCCACTTGTGTTAACAATTTTCTCTCTAAACAACATCAAACAAGACAAGCATGCTATATAATGGTGTTATACCTACTCTAGCATATATAATCAATAATGCATAAGAAATTAAAATTATCCATGGATTCAATATTCATTTAAATGCACATCACTGGACAAGAAAATATATATCTATTAATATAAATCAGAGATTACATCAATGACAACCTCTGTCGGCACATCTGTGAACTGGAGAAAACTGAGTCCTCCACCTGGGCCTCCACCACCTCAATCCTCCATCTCTCGATAGCAAGCTCACAAGCAAATGAAATCTTTTGAAGAACACCAAGTGATCCAAGGGACAAAGGGATGCAGACTCAAGTATTAGCAAGCTACGACAACAATGGACTATAGTTCTCTTGCTCTTCACTACTCCCCCTTCAATGTATCCAAGGGGTTTCTTATATAGTGCTTTACTAGGGTAATGGAAGCTCAAATCTGAGCAATATCAAGGAATATGGAAGGACAGGAGACAAGTGACTCGGATCCATATCAAGGAAATCTCCAAAAATATTTGGCCTTTTGCACACATCCCGATGTACATGAGTTTAAGGATTATATCCACGTGTATACACGAGAAAGGGTTAAAAATTCACGTACAACAAATAATGAGTGTTTTTAGGGATGCTCTTGGAAACATCAAAGGTAAAAAAATGGTCCATGGGGTCCAAAGAGTCTGTAGAGGGATAGGGAAGGCCATAAATGTGTGATCTACCATATGTGGTAAAATCAGCTATAACACCACCCTCAGAAAGATGGACAAAAAGAAAGAGTCAATTAAGTTATTAAAGACATGTTAAAGATATATGTGATGGATTGACTTTTTAAGTGGGAAGTTTATTTACACTTGGTGGAATTTTGTTATAATAATGGATATCATTCATCTTTGAAGATGAGTCCTTTAGAGGCCATGTATGGAAGGAAGTTCAATAATCCCATTAATTATGATAACCAAACAAATAGAGTCATCATTAGACCAGAATTATTAAAGGATATGGAGGATCAAATGGTTACGATAAAGAAGAATCTAAAGGAAGCTCAAGATAGGAATAAAATCAAGGTAGATAAGAATAGGACTGCCATAAAATTTCAAGTTGGATATCATGTGCTTTTGAAAGTTAGACCTGGAAAGAGTTCCTTAAACTTGGGAAATTTATCCAAGCTAGTTGCCAGATACTGTGGAACATTTGAGGTCTTAGCTAAGATAGGACCTATTCATTATGAGTTGGCTCTACCTGCTTGCATTAGAATACATAATTTGTTTCACGTGTTATTATTGAAAAATTATATACCTGATGAAAAAAATGTAATAGATTAGATTTTGATCTAGGTGGAACTGGAAGAGGATTTTTTGGTACAACTTGTTTCTAGTTTGGGAAGCAAGGTCATGCTACCTAGGAATCAAGAAATCAAGTAGGTAAAGGTCCATTGGACCCATTACAATCCCAAGGATGTGACTTAGGATCTCGAGGATTCCATCAGGGAAGAACACCCTCATCAATTTTGAAAATTTGTGGCATGTACATAATATGCATTGAGAACGATGCATTGTTTACGTGGGAGGGGGATGTAATACCCCAATTGTTAAGACCCAGACTTATGATCTTTCATGTGACTTATGTTCTTTTGCATTATGGAATTATGATATTTTATATGACTATGGACTTATGTTCATTTTCATGAGTAATGGGAATAAGTATTTTCGATCATTGTTTAATAATGTGAATTTTGAATTTGGCAATATTATTAATATTAATGTTGTTAATGTCATCATTGTTATCTTTGAATGTTGTCACTATCGACTAAATAAACAATTGGATCAACAAAGGAAACTAAAAGAGTTTGGGGGACCATGGATTCCACAAAGTGATGGGGACTGGGAACATCCCTAGAACGTTATAATTTGTTGTTGGATTAATTTTGTCCATCCTTGTTCATATTTGCACCTTGGTGACATTAATAATGTTGGTCACTCAAACCTTGTACAATAGACCCTATTCTTGATAATTTATAGATTATTGAGTTATTATTTCATCTTTTTTGCACCTTAGTCGGACCCTATTTCCTATAGATCCCTCCTTTGGAAGAAATTCCCTCCCATTTATGTGTCTTTAGTCATTTATGAACCATTTTCCTACTTTTTAGGGGTTGTAAGCTATTTTCTAGCTTCCACTCTTACATTTTGCATTGATGATCCTATTTTTATGCTTTGATGATATTTATGACCCTATTGGATTCCTTCTCTCACCTATTTCTCCGTCCTTTATGTCTTGTAACCCCCCTTATGGATTAGTGTTCCTCCATGTGCTCTTCATGGCTCCACTCCTTGGTTTTTTATAATGCCTCCTCATGGTGCTAATTCAAGAAAGGGAAGATCCTAACTAAGCCATCATTCCACTAATTCAAGTTAAGTACCCATGATGAATATTAATCCTTACATCTCTCTAATTCGAGTTGATCCCCTTGGGTTAGAATTGGACTCATTGTACTATTAATTCATATTCACTCTCCTTGTTGAAGATAATATTGAGATTTGGACCATGTGACTTGTGTTATCTAACCATGTTGGGAATATTGGTAGTATTACAAGTATATTGAGACTTAGATTTAGTCCATTTGTTTCCATTTTCTTCCATTCTATCACTCTACTAGTACATGTTCTTGCATAGGAAGCTATGAAATAGGAATGGCGAGCTACGTCAAGTCCAATAGGCAGTGGAGATGAATAACAACGCACTAGTGGGAAGCATTGTGGTTCTTTGAAGAGGTAGTTCCAAGATTTGATAGGTTAAGTGTTCCTGTACCTTTCGATTCATGGTCTCAGCTTAGGGGTGACTTGTTCAAGTGACGAAGGATTGAATTTGTATATGAATCGGAGGAAAGTTGTCCTACTGCAGCTAGTTTCTCATATCAGAGATAGATACTTATCTCATGTTTTTACATTTATTATGACATTTTATTTTGTGTGTGCGATGGTGGATGATTTGGTTATCCAATTGTTTATGTTTGTATGTTAAGATATTTTTTCAGGATGGATGACTGTTTTAGATTATTAATCAAAGTTATTGTTCTTTGTCCTTCTCTTTTATTCATTTTATCTTCTTTGGAAGCTATGAATGCGGCTCCAGGGTATTAATAGGGGTGAAGCCATATGCTTTGATTAGCCAATATATGCTCATTTTTAGTGTTTATAGTTGTCCCATTGTGTCCAAAACAAAATTTCCATAAGTCATATCAATTTGGTTCACAAAAAATATTATTTTGGGGGAGAAAGATATGCCAATTTTGGACCAACAATTTCCAATGCCAAGATGAGCGCACCTATTATCTGAATGTATATTATTTTATGTACAAACATATTATTATTTTCATATCTAAGTTTGTAATAATGTATTCATATTGTAAATGTGATCGATGGTTGGAAGGTGGCCTTCAACCAATCATTTTTTCTTAGTAAGAGATTGATGTAGGGTGGAAACCATTGAGAACTTATTTTGAAGGTTGTAATTGTAGTTGATGTCTTATGTTGCTATGTTTTGACATGGTTGTAGGATGCATCCCATGTATGTGTGTTGATGTGTGTTTTACTTAGTGTTTAGCCTCATTGACAACACATACTGAATAATACCAATTCAATACAAAAAGTGATCTCAGGATAAAAAATAAATGTATTTAAAAAAAATTCTAATGACGTCTAAGTTAAAATAGATCTTTGGATTACATAATCCTTATTGAACGTGTTGAGTGACTATTTGTAAGGTCACAACTTTCTATATTTTAATCATGATTGTTTAATGTGATTATTATTATCATTATTATGTTGACATAGATTTGTCGACAGGGGTTCACTCTCTATCGACACCCTTACCTTATTGATCTCCTTGAGCATCGGCCCAGACATGTTTTACCCTGTCCAGCAACACCTACAGAGCAAATGAGGTCTCACTCGAGATGTTCAAGGGAGAACTGTCGGAATTGCGTTTCCAAAGTAAGAAGGAGGATTTGTGCATCTACTGTCTGTCTATCACAACATCATTTCATAGATCCAAAAAAGGGTTTATCATTGCAAATTCATACCATAAAATCACATTATCACATCCATATCACAACAATATAAAACAGATCGATCATCATAACATGATTTAACACATAAAATCATTGCATCATTCAGAAAGAAACATCATACTGCAAAATGAATTCATCACATCACATCACATGAAAATAGGAAAATAGAAAGAGGTAAAAGAGACAGTGTTTCCATCAAATCTCCGTCATGTCATATTACTTTGCATTAAAATAGAGATCTATTTTCCACAGAGTATCCAACATAAAACCCATATTCACAAGATAGATACATTCTCAGTTTGATTTCTTCTACGATGCACAATCTAGATCTCTCAATAGTTTCAATTCTATCTCTACTTATATGCTTGCACCTTTTACAAAATGGTCCACTTAGATCAAATTCCTAACTAATTGGATCAAAAATAAAAAATAATGACCAAAAACTACAAAATATTCACCAACAACTACAAAATATGACCACGCTGACTCTTTGTCGACTTTCCTACCTTGCACGCCATCTTTCACCCTTGCACATCATCTTCGATCTTGCGCATCACCCTTGGTGTTGCGTAGCTAATCCTTATAAAAAATTCCTACCAACAAGCCCCCAACACAATCTTGTGGCTCGCCCTCAAGCCACTTCAACTAGAAATGGTGTAGTTGTGGATTTTAATATTGAAGTCTTCATATTGATGTGTGACTTCTTTGACTTGCTCCTTCACATTGTTTCTAATTTCCATGCATTCTGTAGCCTCTCGCTCTAGGGGATGCTCAACAATCCTCGTGGTCACCTCTTTCCAATCATCCTACACCGCTTGAAGTGTAGTAACTTATTTCAATGAGAGTTGGGCACCAATGTTTTGAAACTCTTCAAGTTGCATTGTGTGCCTCTACTACCACTCTTGTGCCTTTGTAACTCACTACTGCAACTCCTTTAGTTTTTATTCCTTTGTTACCTACACAACTAGGGGAATAATTTTGAGCGATGTCCTCAGCATAGCCAATTGTCCCTCTTCTTCTCTTAGTTGTGATTTAAGATGCTCCAACTATTCATCTTGGACTACACTACCCCAAAATTGTGTAGTCGTGTCCGTAACCAACTTAGCCTATTTTTCCATCTCCTTGAGCTGCATCCCAAATTATGCAATGGTGCTCTTGCACTATGTATCCTTCTCTAGTGGTGTTCCTAGGTTCACCAGTGCATTAAATTCTTCAATCTCGCATTTGAAGGCTGTGATCGCCTCTCCTAGCATCTACGCTTTTTCCTCGGCATCCATGTCTTCTGTGATCTCTAAAAATTCTTGACAGGTGGCAGAAACTGCATTCTCTAACCACACTCTGTCATCCCACATTTGCACATTTTCTAGTGACAACATTTCATTCTCCTTATTCAACTCTTCAATCTCTTTCTTCGTTTCTACTTCTTTCTCTTGCAATTTCAATAGGTGGTCACTGATGATATTCTCCCAATCAACCAAGTTTTGTACAACCAACTTATTTAGTCACACCAATGTGTGCATTGAAAACTCATTGACTTCCATCGCAATGGTTTCAAAACTGATTCAAAGACGTGTCAACATCCTCGCTCTGCATTTCCACTGCCCGTGGAGGAATGGACATTATTCTAGACCGCCTCCCCATACTAATATCATCCATCCTATGCACTATATTTGCTTCTGGCACTCTTTCCAAAATTGCATTGATCAAAGATGTGATTTTAGTCTTTATCTCTATAAATCCCTTCATCGATTGTTGCTTTAGCTGTGCTTTTATTGCACTTGTTTTCATCATAATTGCTGCAACAATGCGGCCTACTTGTGCATATTCCATTCCTGTTGCGCTATTGGATTCTCTGTGCTCCTCCCTTCTCTTCATGCATGTTTCCTCATATTGTCTTTCTACCTCTGAATCTATTGAAGTCTTCCATGATGCTTCCTTCAACTCCTGATCACTGTCATGCATCGACATCTGATCTGCTGGCGCGTCCACTGGAGGACCCACCTCGTCGTCTGATACCTCCTTTGAAATCACCGACGCTTTCCAGTCTGTAGGACACTCAGCCACTATGACGTCCATCTCATCCTTAGTTAACTTATATTGTGTCTCTAACCATTTTCACTCAAGGTCTCATCACGCTTACACATGTATTGCATGTAAACTAATGGTGAATCTTATGACTCGTCGATACTTCTCAACTATTTCCTCTCTAAGCCGTGGAACCTTCATGGTTGCAAGCTGCAATGCATCCCAATACAACCAAAACTATATAGAATAGTCCTTCAACTTGTCGTTCTCATTCAAATGCTAGAGTTTTTGGTACCTCACGCCCTTGCAGACTCGAGCGACTGCAACATCCATTCCTTGGTAGTCGACGGGCTCCATCCAAGCGACTAACAAAATCAATATTGTTGAGTCCAGATTTGGTCCCTTTTTAACCATCTTTAATCACCTTTCTTCCCTTGCTTTACACTGCTTAGCATATCAATCAGACTGACTTTCTT
>LPNX010871262.1:550-33933 GCA_001517045.1 Pseudotsuga menziesii
AGATGCCATTTGACCACTCTTTAGCTTGCCCATGCGCCCTTTCTAATTCGTGGGGTCCTTGATAGATTTGGGATCAACTTTTTACACCTATGGGGGATTTGCCTATTTTGGGTAAGCCTGCTTTATGCTAGATTTGGATGCTTCCTCATGCATTCGATTTGCTCATGTATTCTATATATTCAGCAGCCTATGTTATTACAGGGTTGGCTATTGTACACTCAGTTAATATAATTTTGTGTTACAGCTCCATATTCAGTCTCCATTGTTGATAATTTGCATGATCAATTGTTAATTGCTGTGAGTGAAATTAATCTACTGCAGGCCTGAATTTATACATATATAACTATTTTCGATAGTATATATTGAACCTTTTACGTCCACGAAAGCAGACACTCACTCACTTCCCTTTCGAAGACAGGCAAGAACGTAGCTAGAGAAGGAACGAAAACCGGGCCTTCAACTGATGACCATCCACGAATGATTGGTCCTTTTACATTGTCATTATTTCCATTTATACAGACAACATTAGCTAGAATATGCTTTCATGATAGTTCCTGATACCAACCACCTATAGAGAAGATACTTCTGCCTCACTTTATCATCCTACTTAGGGAGCACTAGAGGAAGTCCTTTCTTAACAGAAGAGTGTACGATTTTGATTTATAACTACGCTTTTACTTGTTGCTTTCACTCTACCCTTGAAAACGTTCCCATATGATCCCTCTCCCATTTTATCTGCAACTCTTTTGTGATAATAAACATTAGAGCACATACTCCCAATTAGTCACAGGCATGAACTACGTAACCTAGAGCGTTGTTTATTGTATCATCACACAAATTTTATTTATTATTTTTTCCAAAATTCCCGTGAATATGATTGTGATTAGTCATGGACTTGGAAAAATTGGTCAAATTATGGACAGAGTGAACTGAGCCTGCTTGATTCATGCGAGAATATTTACGTGTACATCCTTTATATTGTGAAGATTTACATTACATCCAATGTTATTGTGATTTTATTATATGTTTCAACAAATGTTCTTTTGATTTGACAACATGATTTACACAAGGCCTGCAACCAGGATAATGAAATGGAACCATTGTTTGCAGATTTTTAACAAGCCTCTAAATGATCATAACCATCAAGTGAAGACTTGTTCATTTTTATACAAGTTTTAAAGATGTCACACAATTTGAGATTGGCATATCATACCCAAAAATACTCAAACAATACAAATCACCAAATGTTCAAGTGGCCTTCTTTAACATTAGACAGTTAATAACCAGCAGCAAAGGGCTCAACGAGAAAACAAAGTAGGTCCAGGAAAAGGCCAAGCCATCACTATTATGGTATGACCAAATCACTCAACATTATTTCGATGCAACATCCAAGGTTACTAGGACACCCTATATGCATATACCCAATGATAATTTTACAGAGAATGCGATATCTAATGCAGTGTGGATTTCATCTTCAGAAACACGGTTGCAGTATTTCAGAGATGCAACATAGTGGCACGTAAAGGAAAGATGGACAAGAGTTTTATCAATGGAGAAATGGATCCTAATCAAAACACGGGCTTCTGCATATGCAATGGAATTATTTACACATAGATATCGCTTATCCCAACCCAGCGCGTGAAGAGAGGAATCCATGTGCTGATTTAGGTAACATATCAAATATTTTAAATTTGCTAGAGTTGTCCACCTAACCAAGTTGCTGCGTAAAACGTGGAATTTGATCCATGATTCGTGGCTAGTGGATTCTTGAATATTTGTAACAATAGATCCATAAGTAATCACGCCTAACCTACCAAATTGTCTATTGATGGTCAACAACATACTAATATCGATCTATAAAGTGATGGATAGAGAATGGTTTTCTTAAAGAATCAGTGCATCACTTAACATCATTGCTGGAATACTAACTCATTTTCCAATTGTTGCCGCCTTTCACACATCTGGGGTTAAGTGCAACAAAAATATTTAAGCTGCTAGGTTTGTCCTTTAGGGAAATTCTCGAGTCAAGTACTATCACTTGATCTTGACTCCTTTGTTTAGGGAAAAATCCTAACAAATCTAAGGGGGTGGTCCCTAATAAAGAGTTCAACTAAGGATACTTATATTTTAGTTGTTAATGAAAAAATTAAGTTGTTTTAGGAGTTTTTTTGGTAAATAATTATGTCGTAAGACTGATGCAAAATTGTTTAAACATTCAAAAGAATATAACATGAGTATATAAAGGTTAATATTGACAAAAATGATAAGCAGATAAAAATGAGATTGTTATGTGTACTCAGATCAGTGCCAAATGGAGTCAAAAAATGCTGCTAAAAAGGAAATGTTTTGTAATGTGTGTTGGTCAGTTTTAATTATTAAAGATGAGTTGATTTAAGGGAACAAGGATTCTCCATATACTTATGAAGTATAGATAATATGTTCGGAGAGATGACAAAATTGCTTCCTCACTTGGAAATGTGGGTTGAATCGGAGTCTCTGAGAAGGTGTTCAATACTACACCAACAAAGGTGTAGCCTAACTATATCTCGAGGTCACTATTTAGTAGTTCTCGCATCCTTTGAGAAATTTTCCCAATAATGTCAAAATTAATTGTGCCATATTTTCACAATGTTTAGAAGGTTTTTTATTTTATTATCGTGAATTAATTATTTATACGTGAAGAATTCATTAGTGCGCATTCCTTCTTTTGATTATCCCAAATATTCTGGTGAACCTGTGATGGGAAAGAGCATACATCGGAATGGAAAAATGTTTGCTCCAATTGTATGATGAAGCAAAAATATTGTGGCAGCAAAATAAAAAAAAAATCCTAAAAGAATCCACAAGCTATGTGTCACTTTTTGATCATCCATCAATAGTCGGCAATAACCCTTTGGTTGGTGGAGAGATCATACTTCGTGGAAACGAGCGAGGGAAAAAAATTAAACCATTTTAAAGATGGAAATGAAAATAAATACCTAACTAATACAGCCTTCAAAGAAATCATATTGTGTGCAAGTAATTGTTAGAAAATTTCAAGTGATGAAAGAGACACTACCAATCCTCCCAGGGGGGATGAAGTGTGGGCACTATGTAGCCCACTTTCCTTCTTTATTAATTTTTATTACAATATTAGAAAAATGAAACTAAAATATGTCTTAAATCCTATAAAACAGGTCTAAATACTTATACAACTTTATGGAGTGAAGGGGAATGAAGAAGAAAGGAAAACTGAGGGTTTTTTGGTGTCCCGGGTTACCCAAAACTCAGATTTTGAGAAGATATTCCTACTCTTTTTTCTTTGGACATGATTAAAAATATAGAATTAAATTATTAGAATATGATGGAGTGAATGAATAAATGATAAAATCTAAAACTAATTTCGATACTTGCAAAAGATTGGAAAAAATTACCCGTTTTTAAAGCATCGAAATGACAACTTTAGATTCATCAAAAGATCATTCTTTTTAAGCACTTACAAATCTAAATTATGTGATATGATAAATAATTATATTGAAATCAGCATAATTTTAAATAAAATTTATCAAATTTGCATATTCAAGCTATGTAGCTGGAAAGAGGAGAGATAATTGTTTTGAGAAGATGGAAAGCAACTTGAAGCCTTGCTTGATCTTTATGAAAACTTTGGAGACCCTATAGAAATAATATAAAAATCAAGAGATTTGTCAAAGAGGAAGAAGATACAATGGATTTCAAATCCTCATTTGAAAATGTAACTTGCAAAACAAACCTATGAGAAACCCCTACATAAAAAGCTAGATATAGTGTACTTAAAAACATGAAATGAGAAAGAGTTGAAATACAACTGAGTATGAAAAACTAATCTCCTATATCTTGAAATCAAAATACCAGTAAGCAAGTTAAAACTGTAAATGCCTACTCTCTGTGTTTCTTAGGATGACCTTTTAATCTAGATCCAATAACAATTTAAACAGAAAGAAGAACTCATAAATTTAATAATATCACCTCAAATATTCACAAGAAATCATATCATAACACATAGTGGACCTCCAAATTATGAAATTTTATTCATAAATATAGAAACAATATAAAATAACAGAGGTTCTTTGCATCCATAATCTACAAAGGAGGAGAACGATGCCTTTATAGCCACAAAAGAGCTTCAAACCCCATGGGGACGCATTTGCAAAGTGGAAAGGAGGTTTAGGAGGTTGATAAATGCATGGGAGGGAGGACCGAGTGTTGGAATGAAGGTTTGAAACCTCATAGGAGGTGCGCCATATGTCTCAGGAAGGCTCCACCTCTCCCAACCACCTCAACCACATGAGGGATTACACCCTCCTTGAGGAGAATGCACCCCCTTTTAGTGGAGAGATGTATGACACCTCAAATAGAAGGTTGGAGATGTTCTCTAGGCTCATAAATTCCCCATACAAGACCCTCAACCAACCTACCACCTAATAGACAAGTCTAGGACAAGATTCCTTTGATTTAGTATTGGCGTTTTCTCCTATTTTTCCATTTATTCGACCCTCCGATCCATTTTGGAGAGAAAATACAAATTAATAAATTGAAATTACTATTTTGACTCTCAAAAGTGGGTTTAGGGGTTTAGTTAGGTCTCTGGATCCAAAAATGAGCATCCTCATGGCCCAATTGGATCCCTAGGCCCAATTTTATGACATTTTGAAATATTACAATTAAAATACACCTAATCAATGATTTTATTAAAAAAGTAAAAATAATAAAAAATCCTAGGGGAGACTTATCGAATGTTCACGAAACTATGGACATATTAATAGCATGGTATAATACATAGACCCTAGGATTTAATAAAATTTCTAAGAAAAAAGTTACCAAACTCATATTCCCTACTTTGGAGGATTTTGAGTGAAAAACTTGAAAATTATACGTCGCTTAAAAAGGTGTCATATAATTAACAAGGGGAAAACACTCAAGGATGATGATGTTGATGACCAAGTCTAAGAAGGACAAGCCTTTTACATAAAAGAACCTCTTTCTATGTCATTTATTAAAATTCCCCCGAAAGGGTGTGAAAATCCAAAAGAGGCCACAACTGGTTGCGATGAAACCCCATAACTTCCAAGCACTAAGTAAGAGCAAGTGATTTGTTTCAATCCTTGGTGGCTCGCTTGAAAGGTCACCTAAGCGAAACTTAGTGGAAAACATATGGCTCCAACCGTGGGACATGGACTCGACTGATCTTCAATCAAAGAGAGTGGGAGAGAACCCTGGAATGTCTGGTTTGTGCATGAAAACTAAAGTGCATCAGTCCCATATACATGTAAATTAATGCCAAAATGAAATACAAGTTGTAGCATAATATGCAAAAACTATGGTACATAAAACTATGATACACAACTATGGTACATAAATAATATACAACAATAAGCTATGATACAAAAGGAAATATGATACATACATTATAATAAAAATAAATAGGTTTAGAAAAATTATTGATAATGCCCCCTTGGGCATTAGATAGGATCGTTGAAGAACAATTTCAACTTCTTCCCATTCACTGGTAAGAGAAACTTTTCTCCTTCCATGGTGTTTAGAAGAAATGAATTTGTGCTAGCTATGTCGTAGATGATCAATGTCCCCATCCAGAGGCTATCAAACTTCCCATGTTTTCCTATATTTTCCTTCTGTTTATCGCATAATAACACCTTATCATCAATCTGAAAGGACCTTGGTCTTGCAGACTTGTCAATTTTTTTTTTAACCTTCTATTGGTTCTTGATACTTATGTCAAGAGAATTTCTTCGATTCTCATCTAGCTCAATGATTTGATTGATCCTGTTAAGCATGGAATCCTCCTCCAGTTCATGTTCTTGAAGCATCTTCATGACAGGAAGTTGAAGGTATACTAGAAAAGAGATAGTAAAACCATACTAGAAAAGAGATAGTAAAACCATAAACACCAACAGATAGTTGTCCTTTTGACAAGAAATGTTTAGATTCTAGAAATCTATACATATTCTTATGCTCCCATTATTTTTTCTCATAACCACCAAGTTGGAGCACCAAGATGAATGTCGTGTTGGTGCAATGATCCCAACATCTAACATTTTTTCAAGCTCCTTTTTAGCTATTGGTGCAAGCTTGGGGTTGATTTGTCTTAATTTTTGATGAAAATGTTTGACTTCCTTGATGTCTTGTTTGAGAGGTATAGTGTGTTGGAACACATCCTCCAGTAATAATTGAGCTCATCATAAGTGAAAACAAAAACATCCATATACTCTTTGACGAGATTTATCAAGTCATTCCTTTCCTTTTATGAAGTACCTTTTCCATTTTTTTTCATTTTTAGTTCATTGTTATTTCCAATGTTGATCTCAATGTAATCACCGGGTTTCATTAAGTGTATGTTATTTTTCCTTCTATCATTCCTATAAACTATATGCTCAAGTGAAAATAGACCACAAGGTACTGTATTGTTGAATTGATCACCTTTATCCTAATACTATTTACTCTCCTCTTGAAAACTGACATTGAAGTTATAAAATTCCTCTATGTTATGGATGAACTTCAAAAAAAATTCATCATCACGAAATACCTGCCAATGCTCCATGTTATCTAGGACTTATAATATAAAGTTAATCTCTAATTTATCGCCATCATTTAGTAGTTCTTTTGAAGGTTGAATAGTTGAAGCAACTACAACTAGCTTATCTACTAATTTATTTTGATATCTATGGATGATAGTCAGATTTAAGCCATTAAAGAATTCTAGTGTGTCCCACACTACATTCCTATACTTCTTTAACCTTTTACATTTGCATGAAAAATGGTTCTTAACTTGGAGGATTATGAAATCAGAGTCACCTCTTATATTCAACATCGTAATCCTCATATCTTTATCTATTTCCAACCCAAGTATGAGCGCCTCATATTTTTCTACATTGTTGGTTGACTCAAACTATAACCTAAAGGAAAAGTTAAAAACTTGTCCTTTAGGTGAAGCGATGACAACTCCAACCCCATTTCCAGATCTTGAATGAGCACCATCAAAATTCACTTCCATATTTCATCTACCTATTCATCTTTAATTTTTTCTTTAACTGGGGACAAAATGGTAGAGTAGCAAGAATAATTTCCAAGACTATCTATGTGGTAAACATATTCATTGGAAGGATTCTTGGGGTTTTCTACATGATACTTCTTCTCCTTTTTACTATGCAATTTCACCATTGTATCTTAAGATAAAAGAACAATGGCATAAGTCCAATCCATTTGAATGGATGCCCCCAAATTAGCATCCCACTTTCTAGATAGAAACATACCCCATTTGTTGGGTACATCAATTACAAGGATATCCATTTTAAGTGAATACCAGGGGTACTTAGCCAATTGTACTGAGAAACCCAAATAGTACAAAAAACCTTAACTTCTCTAGAGTTCATGGCATGAATATTATGATATGGTCTAGTGATTTTCAAATTTAATTGTTCCATGACTTTCCTAGTCGTTATGTTGGTTGAAGATCCAGAATCTAACATACAGTTTTGAAGAAGAAGATCATTCATCAATAGTGAAACATAGAATGGAGGATGATCTTGTCTTCCTTGTTCCTTAGTTTTTAAAATAACTGGAATATCAATGGAATCATCTTTGTTTATAGGAGACGTTTTTTCTTGAATTTCTTGAAAAAACACTTTCTTAGGAGGAGTAGGATCCAATACTTTCAACAGTTTTTCTCATTGGGTTGGAATTTTAATCACTCCAGCTACAGGAATCGATACTCTAACTTTTTGAAACCAAAAACCCATATCAAGACTATCGTTTGGGTCATGAGGAGTGTTTACCTGATATTGATTTTGAATTTCCATCATTTTCTCTTCTTTCATGGAAGATTCCTTTGAACTTAGGCATTTCTCGAATATGCTCTGATGTAGGCATATCACCATAATTCTTAGCCAAATTGTATACCTATTGACTATAATCTTTTGCTTTACTCCAATATTATTTAGACAAGGAATACATATGGACAACTGCGTTGATGTATTCATGGTTGCTTGAAAGTTCTTCATTATTGCCACTCTTAGGAATTCCTTGTTCTAAAATTCCACGTGCCACATAAAAACTAGCCTCTTCATGAAGTGAATAACAAGGTCTACAATAAGTGATCACTTGCTTAAAGACATTGGTTGTATCTAGTTGATTTGGAATATTATTATATTTATAAGAAGCTTTCTTAGGAACCTAGTTACCTTTAGGTTGGAATTTTTTCTGATTAGAGTTAGATATTTCCATGGTCACTACTCGATTCTTCATTTTTTTCAATTGATTAGTATAAGTGGATTCCATGGCTTCCATTTTTTCATTTAAATCCTTAATATTATTATCATATGACTCTTTCATGGGATATTTTCCTTTGGATTCCTGGTTGACCTACCCTCTTGTAAAACTAGACAAGTTAGACTTACCTGAAGCCTGGATGTTTGCATCAATTTTCATGGCTAATGCTTAGGAAGCTTTAATATCAGCAGGTTCTTTGTCTCTCAATTGGTATCTCATTTCCCCACTGAGTGCCTCTATGTAATAAACCAAGATGGATTTATCGAAAGGATTTATTTTAATATCCACTCTTGCAATAAGATCTCTGAAGTTTTTATTGAAGTCCTCCATCGTTTCATTTTCATTTCTCTTGATGGAGTGGAGTGCATTTAATAAGAAATGAGGCATCTTCTTTTCACCAAATATTTCCATGAATCCCTTCCTGAAGGATTCCAAAGAATTATATGAATCATCAACAAGGTTTATGTACCAATCACATCAATCTTCTTCAAGTGATAAGGGAAAAAGCTTCATGTATACATCATCATGTTGACTTGCAACATATCAACACCAACTAAGGAGACATTTCGAGAATTTGCTAAGATGGCTTGATGTAGAAATGACATTGTTCCCCTAGAAATTTAGCAGTTTCTCTATAGATTTCTCTGGTATGGTATGATGCCAACCTTATATATTAGTAAAATGAAGGGGAATAAAGAAAGCATCCATTGGACTAAGAGGATTAGCCATAGAATTAATGGGAGCTTCCATTGTGAGCAAGAATTGGATGTCTGAAATAGACTCAGTTGCTAGATTTTCAAGGATACTACGAGACTCAAGTCTATATAATATTTTCCGTAAGAAACTTTCAAGTTTAGGAAAATGTTTAGATGTTTGATGTAAGATTCTTCTCGTAGAATACCTTGAAGTGTTTTTAAACTATGGATTCGCTAGATGGACTGAGTAGATTTTAGAGTTGTTTGAATAGATCAATCAATTATTGGATAAAAGATTAAAATAAAAAGGATATGTCGTACCGCGAGAATAAAAATATTTTTCCCCAAAAATGACGCAAAAAACTGTTGCCGCCTTTCACACACCTAGGGGTTAAGCGCAACAGAAATATTGAAGCTACTAGGTGTGTCCTTGGGGGAAAGTCTTGAGTCAAGTACTATCACTTGATCTCGACTCCTCCATTTAGGCCAAACTCCTAATGAATCCAAAGGGGTGGTCCCTAAGAAATATTTCAACTAAGGCTCTTTATATTTTAGTTGTTAATGACGAAATTTAGTTGTTTAGGAGTTTTTTTGGCAAATAATTCTGCTGCAACACTGATGCAAAATTGTTTAAACATTCAAAACATATAACATGAGTATATAAAGATTAATATTGAGAAAAATAATAATTAGATAAAAATAAGATTGTTATATACTTAGATCAATGCCGAATGGAGTCAAAAAATGTTGTTGAAAAGGAAATGTTTGGTTAGTTTTAATTATTAAATATGAGTTTATTTAAGGGAATGTGGATTCTTGATATACTTATGAAGTACTGAGAATATGTCTGGGGAGATGACAAAATTGGTTCCTCACTCAGAAAAGTGGGCTGAATCGAAGTCTCTGAGAAGGTGTTCAAGACTACACGACTAAGGGTGTAGCCTAATTGTATCTCGAGGTTACTATAGTTCCCACTTCCTTTGAGAAATTTTCCCAATAATGTCAAAAGGCCTTGTGCCATATTTTCACAATGTTTAGAAGGTTGTTGATTTTATTACTGTGAATTAATTATTTAAATGTGAAGAATTGATCAGTGCGCATTCCTGCTTTTGATTGTCCCAAATCTCAGGGAAAACCTGTGATGGGAAAGAGCATACATCGGAATGGAAAAATGTTTGTTCCAATTCTATACTAAAGAAAACATATTGTGGCAGAATAATAAAAACTAAATCCTAAAATAATCCACAAGCTATGTGTAACTTTCTGATCATCCACCAATAATTGGCAAGAAGCCTTTGGTTGGTGGAGAGAGCATACTTCGTGGCAATGAGTGAGGGAGAAAAATTATTTAAACCAATTTAAAGATGGAAATGAAAATAAATAAATAACTAATACATCCTTCAAATAAATCATATTGTGTTCGTGTGATTGTTATAAAAATTCAAGTGACGAAAGATACACTACCAATTCCCCTAGGAGGGATGAGGTGTGGGTGCTGTGTAGCCCACTTGCTTTATTTATTACTTATGATTACAACATCATAAAAATGAAACAATATATTTATTATAACCTATAAAAACAGTTCTATATACTTATACAACTTTATGGAGTGAAGGGGAATGAAGAAGAAGGGAAAACTAAGGGTTTTTTGGTGTCGCGGGATACCCAAAACTCAGATTTTGAGCAGAGGTTCCTCCTCTTTTTATTTTGACCTGATAAAAAAAAATGAATTAAATTATTATAATATGATTGAATGAATTAATAAAGGATAAAAACTAAAACTAATTTTAGTACTTGTAAAATATTGGAAAAACTTACTAGTTTTTAAAGCACCGAAATGACAACTTTAGATTCAACAAAAGATGATTCCTTTTAAGCACCTCTAAATCTAAATTATTTGATATGATAAATAAGTAGATTGAAATTATCATATCTATCAAATTTGAATATTCAAACTATGTAACCGGAAAGAGGAGAGAGAATTGTTTTGAGAAGATGAAAAGTAACTTGAAGCCTCGCTTGGAGGATTTGAGTGAAAAACTTGAAAATTATATGTCTCTTAAAAAAGCGTCATATAATTAACAAGGGAAAAAAACACTAAAGGATGATGACCTTGATGACCAATTCTAAGAAGGAAAATCCTTTTACATAAAAGAACCTCATGCTATGTCATTTATTACAATTCCCTCGAAAGGGTGTGAACATCCAAAAGAGGCCACAACTGGCCCTGATGAAACCACAAAAATTCCCAGCGCTGAGTAAGAACAAGTGATTTATTTTGATCCTTGATGTCTCACTTGAAAATTCCCCTAAGTGCAACTTAGTGCATAACACCATCAATAGGAATTGTAGGGAAACCCATGAAATCTACAGCATCAATCCCATATCCACTCTCGATTTATTTGTTTTGGAACAAGTCAAATTATATCTCTGGAGGATGAATTGGTAAAAATGTTGTTGTCCATCAGATCACACAAATATTGGTATGATCATCGACTGGGATGGTAAATTATAAGTAGGTAGAATGGAGATGCGAGAGAAGAACTCATTTTTTTTGTGACACGTGAATCTAGCATTCATTTCATTTTATTTCCATTTTGGTTAAATTTTTTCGTTCAACTATTTGAAAATCTAGTTGCTCCTTCAATTACTTCCTATTGACTAGGATTGTATCAGTGACATAGAAAGATAAAAAACCAATGAAATCGGATCATTTTCTCTCTTCGTTAAGAAGCAGTAAAAGTGAAGGCAAGCACTGATACAGATAAAGAAAGTTCAGTTTTCCTCCTTTACAGGTAGGCATGTATTAGTGCAGGTAGGTATTTGTAAGTGATAAACACAGAGGATAAAGAACTGGTTTTGCAGGAAGAAATCTTCAACCGAAGAATGCATGCACAAATGTATAATCAATCAAGAAAATTAGGTTGGTTCGATGGCGATGAGTCATAACACTAATGTGAAGAAGAGAAAACAAACCATTCAATATGAAAATGTTTGTTCAAGTTGCACCTGCACAATCCTCTAAAATTCAATGCGGTGTGGAGCTTACAACTACATCCTGTCTTGCATGAGATTGAGATTGTGGGATATCCGCAAGTGCTACTTGAGCTGAGATACCCTCATTGTAGGTGGTTGATCTAGAGTTGGGGGTGGACTAAGATGTGGGGCATTGTATGGTTATTTTTTTGACCGATGATCATCAAGGTTTCTCTCTCATGGTTGACCCTCCTCTTTATCATTTTCAATGATATTTGGAGGATTCCCCGATCTCAACACCCTCTCGGATCTGGAGAAATATAATAGGCGGAAAAGAATCGCACTCTGTGAAGAACTTGAGGAGAGGATGAGTGATTTAAAAAATGAAATGGAGTCATTCAAGGCGAGGAGCATGATGAAATACATAGGAATAAAGCAGCTAAGGAAATCAAGTGAATGGAACAATGGAACCTATTTGCAAATTCCTAAGAAGCTACACAAAATTACATAGTTGCAAGCGATTCAATTTCTTCTCATATGGGTGCTACTTTATGGGGATCTATGAGACACATTATTGCACCTTCTAGTGCAGAAGGAGAATTCCATTTCTATGAAAAAATATTATTTCATCTATTTTTCATCACTTAAGAGAAAATAAAACATATCGATCTGTTGCCTACTTATCCTCCCTTATGGTACCGACTAAAAAGATTCACCTACTTGCATGAAGTTCTTTTTGTGGAGATTTTATTTATGCATTTTTGTTTTTGTTATATATATATATATATTTTATTTTTTTTAAATTTTTTTTTTCTATTAAAAACAAAATTGAAAAATTTAACAAAAAATAAATAAATAAAAAATTTATTTTAGCAAATGGAGACTCGAAATTTTTTATCATTCCTGAAAATAGTTTTATTCATACTCAAGATTTCTACTTTCTGATCTTCCATATTGTACAAAGCGCGGGAACAGAGCATACTTATTCCAAACAAAAAATTGAAAACAAAAAACATGTTCTATTCGTTTATCCTAACTATCCTATTATAATTGGTAAGAGGAAATTATTCAAGTGTAATCAAATTTCGAGTGTAACCATACACACAAAATTAATAAGAATATATATATTTTCAATTATGCAAATAAAAAATTAAAATATACAGGAGTGTGTGAGCATAGTTATTGAAACTGTGAATTAATGAAATAAAAAAACAAACTGATCTAACCTAGTATTTGCTTGAAACCATGTTCAATGAGCCTTTCGTATGTGTGATTTTTGTCCTTATTCATCTCACCCGAAACCTCTTCTTTGTCCTACTGGATCTCTTGTTTGAATAGTTGTTCCTCATTTGATATACATGATTCTTTTTTCACTTCAGGAGGAGGGGTTAAGATTTTAGTTGCTATCAATATCTCATCTTGTTAGAATGATCAAACCCATAGTTACCTATATTTGACATTAATTAATCATTTTTGTCTTATTCCTAGATTCCTAGTTTCCTCACTATGCTAGTTGGATTCCACTTGCACCTAGAAGTAAACACATGCTAAAAATGGGTCATGGAGTGCTTTGGAATTATCCTGGAATTTGTTTTAGTAACTCTACTTTAATTCCAGAATAGTAAAAGCGCATTTCTTCTTTTTCTAAAATTTGCCTTGCTTTACAACAATTTTAAGGGAAAAATGAAAAGCTAGTCTAGGAGTAACTGCCTTGGTTTTTTCCTTCACCATACTCCTTTTTCTCCATCCAAAATCATGGATCTGATAACTTTCCATTACTTATAATCTGACATATCTGATTCAACCAATTTGTGAGCATATTGACAGATTAGGAAAGTGTGTTATGCACCTATGGGGGATTTTGACTAGTTTAGTAAGCCTATTTTTGATCAATTCGAATAGCATCCTTATGATTTCGAATCTATGATGTAATTATATATTTGTATAGGCTATTAATTGATGAGTTTGGATGATTTACACTTATTCAATACATGATTTTGTTATGCTCTAATTTAATACTCATTTTTTGTGAATTTTGCATGTTTGATTAGCAATTTTGTGAGTGTAATTGTTCTACTGCTTGGGTTCAATTTACACATGGTATCAAAGAATTTGTAGATCAATTTATATCCTTCCATGTTGCTATTTCAGGTTCGACATCATTGAATGAGAGCACATTCACCTAACTGGAGGGCACAGTTGCTGAGATATGGACCAATCTCAAAGGATCATCTTGACTCCATTTAGTTTCTTCGAATGGAAAGCTGAGATGGAGATATTTTTGAGAGATAAAGGTATCTACAGGGTTACCATGGAAACTAAGGCAAAGCTCAATGCAACTGCAATGAAAATAAAATGGCATAATAGGAGGGATGAGGCCTATGGTGTCTTATGTTTGAGCATTTCAACAGACCTCCTCTATCATCTTGATGCATTGAAATAAACTAATGAGGTTTGGGAGAAGCTTGAAGAGATTTTTGGAAATACATATGATATTATAGGACATCAACTCAAGAATGAATTGATATCCTTGAGTCCCAAGATATTCGAATCATTGCAACTCTACTTTTCCAAGTTTAAGGCCATGGTTCTGCATTTAAAACCGTGTGGAATCAAAAACAAGGGTGATAAACTAGTCTTTACCATACTCTAAAATCTTGGTTCTGACTATTCAATGTTTTCTTTTACCTTCCATGCCACCAAGTTGACAGCACGAGCCATGAAGATGCCTAAGCTTGCTAATTTCATGGAATCCCTCACCAAGGGGAAAGATAAATTGGTAATGATGGGCATCGTCAAACCTTAAAAATACCAAGCTTTGGTTGTTGGAGATTTGAGGGTGGATTCAAAATGCAAGAATAAATCCAAAAATCCACCCGAGAAAAAGAGAGACAAGGCAAAGTCTCAAGAGGAGCCCTTAGGCTCCAAGAAGAACTTACAGAAGGAGAAGAAGAAAGGAGAAATGAGAAAGTACACATATTACAGTAAGGGCTATTATCCTGAGAGATCTTGTCTGAAAAATAAAATTGACATGTTGACCCAAATTCTGGAGAAGAACAACATCTCCCTTCCTGATTACACAAGAAAGAGGGCAGGGGGATCAAATTCAAAAGACAAGGAGAGAGTACATGCCTTGGTCGCTACCACCTCAATCTCACCTAGCTTCATCATTGATTCTGGAGCTTCTAGACATATGGTTTCCACAAGGGATACTTTTTCCTCTCTTGACAATTTGAAAGGTCCAAAAATTGTTTTGGGAGATGACTCTATTACTTATAGTTTGGGGAAGGGTAAGATTGATCTTAACCATGATTCTTTCAATGATGTGTTCTATGTCCCAGGTCTAGCTGCTAACCTCTTGTCAGTGTATCATATGACCCACATTGGTTCTCCAAAGAAAGTCATCTTCTCCCACAATGAAGTTGAAATCTTAGAGATTTCAAAAGGTAAAGTCATAGCAAAAGGTGTTGTGGATCAGAATTCGACGGTATACAAGTTTTCCCATTTCCTACCCTACTCAAACCCCTCTTCTCTTCTCAATCAAGATAATGAAGCAAGCAATATTTGGAATGAGATATTTGGCCATATTAATGACAAATATCTTTCATATTTTAGTGAAAAATATATGGTCATAGTGTTACCAAAGATCAAGTTTTATAAGGGAGTCTACCAAGGTTGCATCCTAGGAAAACACCCAGAGCACAAGTATGAGAGAGATAGTCATGAGAGAACCTCTGCATCCATTAAGTTAATCCATAGTGACATTGTTGGTCCATTCCCTCATATTTACATGAGTCAAGACAAATATGCACTCACCTTCATAGATGGCTTTTCCAGGTATTGTTGGGTCTACTTCCTAAAGCACAAGTCCGAAGTTTTTGACCTCTTCAAGGTCTTTCGATCCTTGGTTGAGAACCTGTCTGGGAGGACACTCAAGATCCTCATATATGATAATGGTGGAGAGTATGTCAAGTTTGAGTTCATCCATTATTGTGAAGATGCAGGTTTCCATATGCAACAGTCTATTCCTTACACACCACAACAAAATGGTGTTGCTAAGAAAAAGAACAGATCACTCAACGAGATGGAAACTTGCTCAATGGAGGCTAAAAATATGCCACCAAAGGTTTGGTCTGAGGCTATAAAATGTGCATCCTATATCTATAAAAATGTTCCAAATAAGAAACTTGATTGAATCACTCATTTCGAAGCTTAGAGTGGGCACAAGCAAGATGTGGCCCATTTCAAGATTTTTGGCTCAAAGGCTTGGGCTAGAATTCCAACTGAAAAGAGGAAGGCTTCATAACCCGAAATAAAAGAGTGCCTATTTGTTGGGTATTATGAATATTAAAAAGGGTACAATATTATCAAATTGAGCACTAACAAATATTTCGTTGAAAGAAGTGTTCAATTTGAAGAAGAGCCTTTAGCAGCAGTTGAAGTTGGAGAGTCTTATTCATCACCACAATCACTGATTGTAAGTGAAGAGACTAATCAGTTTGATGATTCTGATATGTCTGAAAATTATGACTTAATTTCAGATCCTAACATCCCTACAATACCAAAATGGGTAGCAAGTACCATTCATGTAGCTAGGGAACTAGCTAGGAATCTTAGTGACACTAGGAAGACTAGATCTCAATTTTGAGAGTGCCCTTTGTGTGAAAGATCCATGCTTTGCTGAGAAGTTTTATTTGATGGTTGAATATGATCCTAAAACATATGAATATGCATAATATGATACAATATGGATAAAAACAATGAATAAATAATACATCTCGCTCCAGAAGAACAACACATGGGAACTAGTTGATCACCCCCCAGGGAGAAAGCTAGTAAAGTGTAAGCTGGTTTATAAAAATAAATTTGCTGCTGATGGTTCACCTTTGAAATATAAGGAAATATTGGTAGCTAAGGGATACTCACAATTTCAAAATATTGATTACAATGAGACCTTTGCACTAGTGGAAAAGATGGACTCCATAAGGCTAGCTTTAGCCATTGCAGCTTCAAGGCAATGGGAGGTACATTGCATGGATGTGAAGTGTGCCTTTTTAAATAGAGATCTGAATGAAGATATTTATATGCAGAAACATGAAGGTTTTGTTTCTAATCCATATTTAGTGTGCATTTTTTAGAAATCATTGTATGGGATAAAGTAATCCCCTAGGGCTTGGTATGCCAATATTGATGGCTTTCTACTGTGACAGAATTTTGTTTGTTTAAAATCTAATTCGAATGTCTCTTTGAAGATGATTGATGGTTATTTAATGATTATTTTTTTATATGTGGATGAACTATTGATTACAGGAAGTTCAAAGAAATATATTGCCTCCTTGAAGGATGTAATGAACCATGCCTTTTCCATGACAAATTTGGGATTGTTGAGCCAATTATGGGTCTCAAAATTGCTCAATCCCAACATGGAATCAAAGTTCATCAGTGAAAGTATGCTTCATATATGTTCAACAAGTTCAACATGAAATATTGAAATCCAAGCAAAACTCCATTCCTTTCCGGAGTTAAGCTTGAGGAAGCATGTTCTTCTATTTTGGTAAATAACACAATGTATAGGCAGTTGATTGGGTGTTTTATTTATCTTACACATACACGACATGACTTATATTATGTAGTTAGTGTGGCTTCAAGATACATGGATCAGCCTCATGAGATCCATTGTATAGCATCCAAGAGGATCGTAAACTTTGTTCAAGGAACAAGAACTCATGGGATTTTCTATAAAGAAAAATATAGCTTAGATCTAGTTGGATTTACTAATAGTGATTGGGAAGGTGACAACACAGATAGAAAGTATACTTTAGGATATGTTTTCATGCTTTTATATGGACCAATCAAATGGTCAAGTAATAAGTAGAGGGCCATATCACTATCATCTACAGAGGTAGAGTATAGAGGAGTTGTGAATGCAACTACTCAATGTTTGTGGTTGTGGGGGATACTTGGAGAATGTGGGATCAGATCAAAGAATTCCACTGTCATCTATTGTGATAATAAAAGAACCATTCAAATCTCCGCTGATGTAGTTTAGAGACAATGAACCAAGCACATTGAGATCCATATGCATTACATTATGGAGCTTACGCATGATGGTACCATTGCTTTACTCTACTGCACATCTTTAGAGCAAGTAGCAGATATCTTCACCAAGGTATTTTGTGAGATGACATTCAGTAATATCAAATTACTATTGGGGATTGGTGATCATGTGGTGAAGTATGATTGATAAAAATATTTCCAAAGTTTTGTTTCATGTCCATGGTTAAGAGAGGATTTACCCACTGGATTTTGCCTCTTTCCTTGGTTGTATGGACAAGTAGTATGTAAAGCGTAATTAAGAATTGTTGCTAGGCCCTAGATTTTTATGATATTTACTCATAAAATCAAGATTAACAGGGGGTGTTAGAATAATAAAACCCATATTTACCCATATTTGACATTAATTAATCATTTTTGTATTATTCCTAGATTCCTAGATTCCTCACTATGCTAGTTGGCTTCCACTTGCACCTAGAAGTCAACACATGCTAAAATTGGGTCATGGAGCGCTTTGGAATCGTCCAGGAATTTTTTTTAGCAACTATTCTTTAATTCCAGAATATTAAAATTACATTTTTGCTTTTTCGGAAAGCTTCCTTGCTTTACAACAGTTTTAAGGAAAAAAAGAAAAGCTAGTCTAGGAATAACTGCCTTGTTTTTTTCCTTCACCATCCTCCTTATTTTTATCCATCCAAAAGCATGGATATAATATATTTCCATAACTTATCAGATTACATATCTAATTCAGCCAATTTGTGAGCATATTGATAGATTAGGAAAGTGTGTTATGCACCTATGGGGGCTTTTGACTAGTTTAGTAAGCTTGCTTTTTTACCAATTCTAATAGCATCCTTATGCTTTCAAATATATGATGTAATTATATATTTTTAAAACCTATTACTTGATGAGGTTGTCTGATGTACACTTATTCAATACAGGATTATGTTATGCTCCAATTTTCATCTTCTTTTTTGTGAATTTTGCATGTTTGATTAGTAATTTTGTGAGTGTAAATATTCTACTGCTTGGGTTCATTTTAGACACGTCTTCCTGATAAGATGAGATATCGGCATTTTCTAGGATTTGAGTGAGTTGTTCCACATTTACATGTATCATTAAACTCATCGTGTTGGTATTCCTATACTTCAATATAGATCAAATAGAAAAAAAACATAAAAAAACAAATTGAAATCTAAATCTAAAACTATACGAATAAAACTAATAGAAAAAACAAAATCACTCTTTGCAGAAATGAAAATAACACACTTCAGAAACAAAAAGAAACCAACTTAGAAATCAGACAAAATTAAAACTAGTACATAATGAAAGAAATCCAAACTTACACTACAAAAAATGTCAAATGAATGAAAAATAATAAACTAAATGAAAAGCACACTTGCATATAAAAAATACTCTATATTGACGGAAAAATAAAATAATTTGCAGAAAAATAAACATTCTCACATGAAAAGTAAATCATACTTGCGAATAGGAAACATGTTTACATGCAAAGGGAACAACAAAGATTTGGGGTGACCCACCAAAGTGGATGCGTCAGTTTGTTACACTACGAAAATTCCATAGTCAAGTTGTCCTTGCATGTTATCGTTTCCCCTCCCCCTTTTGTGTAAGATAAAAACAACATATCTACCTATCTAAGCCATGATCCCTTTTTAGCACCTCCCCGACAACGACGCCAAAATGTTAGTTAAAAGTTTTAATGATTAATAAACTATCCAACGATTTAAATTGTCAACCTGAGGATAGAATACACTAATGAGGTGCATGAAAAATATATGCAGGGTCATAGTAACACTAATTTAATATAATATTCCATGTTCCTAAAATAAAAAACACTGCGACAGAAATCTAAGAAAACATGCGACTAATTTAAGAAAACACATGCGACTGAAATTAAACCTAGTTTACGAAAGCAGGAAATTGCATGAAAATAAATTTAAATATAGGAGAGTATGAAGTTACATAAAATGAAATCAACTAAGAAAACATGAAATCCATTAACAACTCAAAATAACAATCTATTAAATCTATTATGGAGAAATCAAAATATTTACTCTAAAACATGAATCCTATTACAAAATGATAAGATCCATGACCAACTCCCAAATAGACTTTACATAAATTATTTCTGTACTTCTACACCGCTAAAGAGGCCTCCTCCATCCAAATGAAGAGAGATCACTCTTATTTATACATGAGTTGCTTTGAAAAGAGGATAAACAAGTAATAAATGTAGATCCACTTTTCTCTCAAGTAGGTACAACCAATTATCCAATCAAATCCTCTCACAAATCTTGGATAAGATATTCTATCCATATCTCCATGATTTTTCTCCTTTGAATATGCTTGAATAATTATCCCAAATCTTCTTCAAATCTTCAAAGATTGAATATGAAATTCAAATTTGAGGCCAGGTGGTGACTTTTGACCTTGTTAAAATATTCAAATATTCCTTTCATCATCATAAAACTCATCCAACTTTGAGATATAATGAAAATATGTAAATTTTCTAATATTTAATCACAAATTCTCTCAAAATACATAAAAATAGATAAATTGGAAAATAACTAGGTAACCCATATTTATTTATGAAAATGGTATAAGGAATGGTTAATGTTATGATGAATAAGGACGAATATGAAGAATAGTGAAGGGAAAATATGATGAAAATGCAACATTTGGGTGACCCAACATCAACCATGGTTAGCTAAAGTCAATCACATTTAATCATGATGCATCCATAGTCAACCATGATTGATAATAGTCAACCATAGTCGACCATGACGTCGTAAACTAAACCCTGCATAAACAATGGTTTACCATGGTTTAATATGGTAAAAATTATTCAAGCATCATTTGACACCCTTTATTGGGCATGGTCAAATATGGTCAAATCATGGCTAAACATTATAAACCATGGTTAACTAAAGTTCGCCATGGTTCTCCAAGTTATGGACCAACCATGGTCAATGATGGTCTAACATAGTCTTCATAAGTAACCAAAGTCAACCACTATTCACTAAATTCAACATGGCTAACCAACATTTACTATAGTCATCCATGATTAACCAAAGTCAACCCCGATCAACAATGAGATGCCATCAACCATGGTTATACATAGTTAACCATGGTTAACCAAATTCAATTATAGTTAATTATGATGTAGCCATAATCGACCATAGTTAATCATGATGCACTAAAGTCAACCACAAACAACCCTGAGGCACCAAAGTCAACCATGCCTAAATAATGGTCAAGTATAATTTAATATAGTCAAACTTGGTTTAATGTCAAAATTGTCTAAACAATGGTAAACCATGGTTCAAAGTCAACTTTGTTTTAAATTCAACTATGGATTAAATTCAACCATAGTCAACCATAGTTTAACCATGGTTAACCAAAGTCAACCATGGTTACTAAATTCAACCTTAATATGTGGTCAACCATGGTTAAACATAGTCAACCAAAGTTAACTAAAGTCAACAATAACCAACCATAATGCAACCAAAGCCAACCAGGAAGCAACCATAGTCAACCATGGTTAACTAAAACCAATCAAGGTTAAACATAGTCAATCACAATGCACCAAATTAAAATATGGTTAACTAGTCAATCATAATTAAGGAGAGTTAATATGATGTAATAAAATCAACCATTTTCATAGTTCAACATGATGCACTAAATTCAACCATAGTCAACTATGTTTAAACTTGGATCAATGATACTAATTTTTTTTATCCATGGTCATACATTGTCAACGATGATGATTGACTTTGTTTCACCATCACTAACTAAACTCTACCTTTTAGTTAAGCATATTTTGTCATGTTCCTCCCTTGAAAGGACCTTCAATGTCTTGAACTTGCCAAACACCTAGGGGGACAAAAGATGAATTAATTAATTTTCCTAGGGAATCTTGTTAATTTCATACTTAGGAGGCATTACTAAGTTTGTTTCCAATTTTGTATTATTCTTATATAATTATTTAATTAATGTGGAAAATAATGACATGTAGAAATGAGTGCCATGTCAGGAGAGTGCATTAGGAAACTTTCTTAGGATGGAAAAATGGAAACACTCAAGAAAATCAAGGAAATTCTAAAAAGTAACTCAAGCCAAAATGATAGAAACTACTGGAAAAGAAAATTGTCATAAAAAAAGATAGAAACTATTAAAAGCACGAAAAGCAAGGTAGTTTTCAAAACAAGAAAGGAAAAAACAGTCAGACTCAAAGAAGGAAACGTTTGGGTCAAGGAGGGAACAATTTCCATTTTTAACTAAAGGGAACGAATGAGAAAGCATCACCTAATCCTCTTACATGATATTTTCCTCAAGGAGGGTGAATTCATGGCTAGGGTTAGGGTTTAGCAAGTGGCTACTTCCTCAACAAGTCACCCAAGTCACTCAAGGTTTATTTGAGGGTGCTTCCAATTCCATTTCTGAGTTTTGGTTGATGATTATTTTGGTTTTGATGAAGCTAAGGATTCCTTACTGAGTTTTGTGCCTTAGTCTCTTGGGAGATGCGCCCCAAGGTTCCCATTCCCCTTCTTCTCTCTCTACCTCTTCTATCTTATTGTAGGTGACTTTGAGATAAGGAGTATCCAATTAATTTCAAATGGACTTATATAGCTGATATATACTCCTTCTGACCTGTATATGACAATAAGATTTTGTCCCATAGAGCTTCCATGTTAAAATGCTCAGTTGAAAGTGAATTTTGTGCCCATCTAGTGTGGTTTTTGACCATTTAATGTAAAGGTATTAAACTAATGTCCATGGAAGAAGTTATAAATCATATGATATGTTAAGTTATGATATATTAGTCTCATTAATTCATCATTATCATGTCCCAGTTTAATCTGGTAATAAATTCATTAATGTTTGAACACCCTTGCTAGTTGACTAGGAAAATTTTACTAGATTTACAGTTTCCTTCATTATGGAAGTTTTGTGCATCCAAATGTATTTAAGAAAGATGTTGTATGAATTTAACTATCCCCACTACCAATCCAAACAATCATAAAATTATTTTGTTGAGGTCATACCTTTTTTGGATAGCCTTATTTACGTAGGGTCTTCTCGGGCCAAAAATACTAGTTTTTCCCAAACCTTTCCCAACAACCCTGAATCCTTCCAGATATGTTATTGAATGTCTGAAACTTCCTTTGAGGCTTATTACCAGTGTGACAACACATATTTACCTTGCTCAAGCCCCTGGTTGATTGGATGTGGAATTTCTTGTTAATTGCATGATTCAGTGACCCAGAAGTGTGGGAGTAGGTTTCAGCGAACTGATTTCGAAACCTAAATGTTCCCTGATTGAAATGTGTTAGGGAAGATAATGTATCCACCCTAATTTTCATTGGTTTCTCCCATCATCCCACTTACCTATTTGCAAAAGTATCAGCCACATTCCCTTCTTTGCCTAGTTTAAAGAGTTGACTAATTAAGTGGAAATTTTCATTTAAAATTTTGATGAAAATTACATCAGAGATAATATTTTGATCTGATATCAGATCAGGGATATTACATATTTCTTAAATCATCTTTACCGATAGTCAAAATTCTCAACCATAATCGACCATGGTTAACCATAGTCAAAATTCTCAACCATAATTGACCATGGTCAACCTTAATCGGCCAATGTCAAACTTGGTTAACTCTAATAAAGTATTCTCAACCATAGTTAAAAATTTTCAGCCATAATTATCCATTGTCAACCATGCTCAATAATGCTTGAACTCTTCATTTATATAATTTTTTTAATATAAATCAATTAGCTCAAACTTTTATTTTTATGATAATAATATAAAAATATATTAATATTAATATTAACAATAATAATAATAAAAAAGTGTATACTTTTATTTTTCTTTATTTCTTTATTTTTTAATAATTTATTTATGTTGTTATTTATCTAAATATATTGAATATTTTATTTATTTATTTATACATTTCTTATTATTTACTTACTTTTTAATTATTATTATTATTATTATTATTTATTTCTTATTATTTTATTTTTATATATCGATTATTATTCACTTAATTTTTTTAATTATATTATTATTATTGTTATTAATTTATATGTATTTTTCTTTATAAATGTTTTTTAATAAAATAAAATACATATTTTTATTTTTATTTATCTAAATATATTGAGTATCGATTATTTATTTATTTAGATATTTCTTCTTTTTCGTTAGAAAATAATTATTATTTATTTATTGGGTACTATTTTATTAATTAATACTTAATTATTTAATATTTATTAATTTAACATTTTTATTATTTATAATAATAATAGTAAATGCATCGAGAGGAGTGAGGTGCTTTACAGTCAAGTATGAAAGAGATGTTGTCACGTAACGTGACACACACACACACACACACACATACTCTATATATTCTATGAATTCGATTTTTCGGTTGATAGAATTCGATGAATCTCTAGTAACCGTAACCTCCTTCCCCTCAGTCCATAATCTGCTGTTTTCTACTCTCTGTTTTTCATCTAGATTCTACACTCCGTCAAAAGATACTACCTCAACATTAACTCCTTATGCATCCATAACCCCACTACCATAGCTACTACTTGTTTCAACCCTTCCACCTATTATGGCACTATAGAATTGTCTTACAGTGTTCAAACCTACAACGATATTGTAATACCCCCAATATTGACTTGGAATGTATTTAACCAAAATTATGTAAATGATGTAAAAGTGCTAGTATGGATTCCTAGTGCGGGGCTCAAGGCCAAGGCACGAGTAGTGAATGACTAGGCATGTATGATGTGTATATCTTTATTTTGACCCTATGGTTGGCTTATCATGCCAACGAAAAATGTATGTAAATATTATGTTGTAAAATAATAAAACGGTTCAAGATGATTGTTTAAAGAGAACTGGAGGGGCTATGATTCCACTAGAGGGGAAGAGGAAATGTGGCTTATGGGGAAATTATAAAATTAGAGCCACAAAAATCTAAGAAACAAGACAGAAACTTACAATAGATTTCACAGATCAATTTTACTCAGAAATGACATGAAATAGTGCAATAAGGAGTTGCAGTTGTATATTTACTTATCATTAATCAAAAGTAACCTGGATAATAGTTACAATGCAATACAATAGCATTAATGGCCATAAAATTTGAATCCATGAGAGGTAATTTGAATTGCGTGCATGAGAGTGGCTTAGCTTTCAATTCGACACCACTCGGCACATAAGTTAACCACTTAGCACAACCTTAATTGACTCTAACTGACTCGGAGGCAGTTTAGATTGAGTCTAACTGAATAGAACTCAACTACATGTCAATCAGTAGGTGAGGGTGCATATCTGACTTCAGTTCGGTGAGTTGAACTGAACTACACTGAACTAAGTCATGAAAAGTAGGGGGAAGCACCTTTAATCACTCCATTTAACTACAATTTACCAAAATTAGGAAAAAATAATGAGGGAGGCACCTTTACAGCTTCAGTTTAACTGAAAGTAGGTGAAAAAACCACCAGTTAACTGATTTGTGGTGCTTATGTCATGTAGATGAACCCATATTTGCTCATTTATTGAAGGAGGAGGCTTAGTTAGTCTCCCCGATTGAAGGAGGAGACTTAGTTATGCTCCCACATTGAAGGAGCATGATCCGGTTGATGATGCAGTCACATATTTGAGTCAAGAGCTTAGGATAAGTGGTAAATTAGGTTGATTTAGCCAAAGGGAGGATTATTTATCCTAATACCCCCCTTTAATCATGACTTTGGATAACTTGGGCCTTGGAAACTAAGACCAAAGGCCACCCATTATAATATAAATGAAAAAAGTAATTGCTTAATACAACCAAGGAAATGAGGAAAAACCTCATGGGAAAAAATACCCTCCTCAAACTAAGCAGGTAGAATCAGGATCAAACTTTGATATCAAGAGAAAAATTCTTCTTGAATAAGAAACTTGAGAAAATATTGATGCAACCTTCATCTCTGTGGTGTAGTGAAGCAACATGCATTTTCTTCTATGCACAGGTATCCTAGGGCCTGGCATGGATAATTCTCCATCTCCTTCCAATCCAATGATGGAAGGAAGGAGGAATGCTACCTTTGTCTCTTTTTGGAGGAAGAGAGACATGATCCACTATTTTCTTATGAGAGAAGTGTAGTTGATCAGTCCTTTCCATGTAGCTTCTCACTAGGTATTTGTTGCACCTCTCTGAAGGAAGTGAACTTGCTTGACATAACGCAAGGTTATCTTTCTGAAATTGATTTCTTGTCCTCTTTATGTCGGATGGATCTCCAGTCATCTTCCCAGCTTCCCCAATAACCTTTTTATGCCCATTTGTATTGGGAGTGGGGACTCGATTTGGATATCGATCAATGTGAACTTCATATCCCCTTTCAAATGGTAGGTAAGAGTGCACTAGATTTGAGTATGGTATAAAGGGTGAGAATTCATATGCCTTATAGGCATGGTTGTAACACCCTTCTCTATACTCTTCGTAGTTGATACATACATGATCTCCACTGAGTCAAGACCAAATTCCACTCTCTTTTGTGGGCCATAGTCATTTCATATACAGATAATATATTTGTAGCTAAGGAGGGAACATAGAGTACATCATTGAAATTTCCATGTTTTAACTTGATAGAACCCTTCCCTCTAGCTTGAATTTGAGTGTCATCACCCATGTGAATTCTCGTACCATCAATAGACTGTAATGAAGAGAATGATTCTCTGGATGCAACCATATGATTGGAATCTCCTGAATCAATGGGGAAAGCATGTGTTTTTGAACAACTAGCCTTAGGTGCATGGCATCTCTCATCATGATCTTCAGTATTTTCTTGACCATAGTCTTCAATCTTTTCTTGACCATAGTCAGTCTTCCTTGCGGAAGCTATAAGAGTGATGTTGTTTTGATATAGGAGAAGAGCCATTTGATCAATTTTTCTCTTCATACAATAGATTTTTGGATGAAAGCCCCTTCTACAGTAAGAGAAAATGGTATTTTATTTTCCCTTTTTTGTTTCTCCTCAAACCTGAGGACTCATGTGGCTGCTCCTTTTGCTTAGGAGACTCAAACTTTTTCTTCTATTCCTTTTTCTCCCTTTGAAATTCTAAGCTTTTGGGGCCTCGATCAAACAAGGATTGATATTTAGAGGATCTGATGATTCCCATTTGAACAAGCTTTTCATGCTCATTGGTGAGAGACTCAATGAATGGATTGAGAGTTGACATCCTCCAATTCGGAATGTAAGATTTCCACTATGAAAGGTGGACACAAAAATAGAGTATTCTAAACCAAGTTTCAAAAGGATAGAAAGGATGAGTTAATCATCTTCTTTATTAACTTCACACTTCTTCAATTGGAGCACCAGGTGCTTAAACTTAGTAAATATGTCATTCATGGTCTCAAAGTTTCCCGTGCTTAGAGATATCAGCTCATTCTCTAGCTGATAGATTCTCAAGTCATCTTTCTTATAAAAAAATGTAGCAAGTTCTTCCCATATCTCCTTGGAAGTCTTCAATCCATTGATCTAGAAGAGAAGATCCTTTTAAATTGAGAGGCACAGAAAACCATATGCTTCATCAAAGCTTGTTCCAATATTTTTCTCTCTACTAATGAATTAGGCTCTGTATTTATGCCCATGGTGACTCTGTAGAGTTCTCTGGAGTGCAACTGTATCTCAATATCCTCCTTCCACTGATGATAGTTGAAAGGAGTGATAAGATTGCATGAAGATGAGGCTATTATGCAACTGTAGCGAATGCAATGAACTATTTGAGAAAACAAATCACAAAAAAAAAAAAAAATAAGGTCGAAAACCTACACTTTTGGATTTTTATTCACACCTGGCTTAGTTAATCAAGAAAGCTTGATCAACAAGGTTGCGATTCTAGGAATTGTGAGGTAAACTCTCCGCTTTTGGTGCAAAGTTGGAATGAGCAACTTTGCTCAAATTTATTTATAGATCCAGCAAGAAACCTGTAGAAGAATTTCCTTAAACTGCCATAGCTCTGATACCATATAAAATTGGAGTCATAGAAATTTGAGAAACAAGACAAAAACTTAAAATAGATTTCACAGATCAATTTTAATCAGTAATGACATGAAACAATGCAATAAGGATTTACAGCTGTATATTTTCTTATCATTAATCAAAAGTAACCTGGATAATAGTTACAATGCAATACAATGGCATTAATAGCCAGACAATTCAAATCCATTAGAGGTAATTTGAATTGAGTGCATGGGAGTGGCTTAGTTGTTAATTAGACACCACTCGACACAACAATTAACCACTTAACACAACCTTAATTGACTCTAATTGGTTCATAGGAAGTTTAGACTAAGTCTAAGTGAATAGAACTCAACTGCATATCAATCAGTAGGTGAGGGTGCATATCTGATTTTAGTTAGGTGATTTTAACTAAACTACATTGAACTGAGTCACCAAAAGTTGGTGGAGACGTCTTTAATCATTGCAATTAACTGTAATTTACCAAAAATAGAAAAAATAATGAGGGAGGCGCCTTTATAGCTTAGTTTAACTGAAAGTAGGTTAAACAACCACCAGTTAAGTAATTTGGGGTGCTTATGTCATGCAAATCAACCTAGATTTTGTCCTTGATTGAAGGAGGAGAATTAGTTAGTCTCCCTGAATGAAGGAGAACACTCAAATAGGCTCCTTGATTAAAGGAGGATGATCCATTTGATGATGCAGTCACATATTCGAGCAAAGAACTTAGGATAAGTGGTAAATTATGATGATTTAGCCAAAGGGAGGATTATTTATCCTAACAGAAATTAAATCATATGTTGCCAAGTGTCAACCTTAGAACTCATCCAAAATCTACCAAGTGCTTTAAATTGGCCAATTAATTCGTTTTGACTATTAACCCAATTATTGAATGCATGTGTGAAGTTGGTGGGAAAAGTCAGTTCATGTAGTTATTGAAGCATGGGGGTTTTGGCAGTTATGTCAGTTTTCATAAATTATTTTCTTCTATGGTCAGAATCTATGTTAGTTGTCTTTTCACCATCATATCCTATCACTTGGAGTCAACTCTTTTTTTTATCATTCTCTCATGCATGTTACTACATTACGTAGAGTTTTCCTACGGTTGTTCATGTCCATTACCAAACTCTTCCTAACTCAGAAATTCAAATTTGGAGAGAGAGCAGATTTTTTTTTGGATGGGAAATTACATGGTTGTAGGTCAGCATAGATATTGGGAAAGCTGGGAACCCTTACCCATTGAGTTTTTCTACCTTTGGGATGCTTGAGAATATACAACATGTGCTATAGGAGTTTCCCTAACAACATACAATAGATTGGACTCTTACTGCACACACTGGTAAGCACTGTAAGGGTTGGATTCCCTAAGGGAACTACAGATCAGTGAAGGGGAATGCCTTCCTTATGTTGTGTGGGGAATTTGGAAGGAGTTCCATGGTTGTGATGGTTTAGTGATATCTCTATAGATATCTTTATAAGTTTTTCACTAAGTGTAGAGAGTAGAATGGGTTTTGGGTTTAACTCTCCTCGGGTTCATTTTCAAAATTTTCCAAAAAATTAAACTATTTTTCCACGAAAATCTGATTTTAACTTTTTCATGGCAAACTTTAGTGGCAAAATTGAGCCATATGTAGTAGTGGTTGAGTGAGAGAAGCATGTAGGTGTTTCCTTTGACATGGTGGTCTGATATCCCAGCTTGGGGGGTGGTCTCTTAGTATAAAGAGTATATAATCGATAGAGTGCCTACGGTTTGGTGGAAAATCTCTCTTACGTAGCTAGTTGCTTGGATCATATTTGTTAAAAATAATTATTATGTTTTGTGCTTGAATCTACAGTGTTTTAATTAATGCATGTAATGATTAATCTTTCATATGCATGTTACATATGTGTAGATCTTTATTCATGCTATGCATTTTCATTTACACATCTTCACACACCATTTATATGTTAATAATTAATAATTATGGCTATTGGGTGAAATTTAGAATCCTACATCAGTGCAATGTCCCTCTCTCCTCGATCAAATTGAGGGGCGGTAATGTTACAAAGTGGTATCAGCGAATCTAGTTGCAATACAAAATCTGTATGGGTCAAGAATGTACAGTTACATGAAAATTCCAAGTGGTGGATGAAAGGATCTCATGAGATATCTGTGGAATAATCATTGAATCATGTTCTAGGCAAGATACATGTTATATTTTTCAATTACTAGTGGGAGAGGTAAACTGGTTGAGGCGAATTTTTTAAATTTGTCGAGTTGTAGTGGAAATGGTTACATGGAATTCAAATTATGCTAAATGACGTAGAAGATATAATTTAATTAGTGGGACCCACTCATGCCATGTTGACAACTCACGGGGAGAAGCCACACAACAAAAGGGATGATTTGGAGGATCTATGGTTTTGATGCAGATCAACCACATTAGATTGGAGCACATGTGATTTCCTAGGATCAAGTGGAGAGGCGACAAAGATATTACCATTGTATGATGAGGGTCATCAATGTTCATGGTGTATTGGATGTAGATCATATTGTTGGATCCTATGGAATACCAACTGACTACCAAAATTTCCATCTTTTATATCATTTGAAAGTCAAATAGATGGGAAATTTTGATTATAAAATTGGGCTTTTATATCGAATGGTATTCATATTGTTTTAAGATGAGAACATTAAGGTTTTTCATGGAATTATTGTTTAGGAGGAGGAAAACAATATATATTTTAGTTATTTCTATTATATTAACATTTAGAATTGATTTTGAGTAATTTTTCTACTAATGGTGAAATGTTGTGTTTCAGAAATCAAATTCTGCATTTTTGGCACTTGTTCCAGCACTCATTCTGACACGAAAAATTTGGAATATCATTCATTAATCATACTTCCACTTCACCAATATTAATTACTCCACTTGGAAGGGTCATATATATGCTTCTATATGGTGAGGAATCTACTAGAACTCATCCAACTTGCACATGTGAAGTTAAATATGAAAATTAGTCCATTTTGTTGTTTTGTGGCACATTTTTCGAAGTGATGAGGTCGAATCTAAGAAATCATAAACATGGGTTTTTCTCCTAGAATATCCAATTGAGAACATTAAATACGGTTTTCCTGAAATACAAATATTTCAGGAGATATTGTGGGTTCTTTAACATGAATTGGCCCAAAATGACTAAAACCCATATTTTGTGTAGGTCGTTTTCTGAGATTGTTGAACGAATTTATGATTTTTTGGGGGGATGGATCTTATCCATCTATCCATGAATTCATGTATAAATAAATCCTTATAAGGATGAGAGAGGGGGGTATTGGATTAAACACATAAATAAGATCCTTATGGTTATTGCAATGGCGATTAATTACTTGTGTTTTATGATGATATAATAAGCAATTTTGGCATGGTTACAACGTGACATTGATGAATCACTTATGGAGTAATAAGATCTAGCTCCTGATTTCTTCAAGGAATGTGTGGCTATTAGCTTGGGCCCACCAATCAAGTCACATATCACCCTTTCCTTTGTATATTAATTTGTAGGTTAGTAATTAAATGATTATTTGTTGTAGATTGATGTTGACATAGACTTTTTATTTGAATATGGTATCGACATGTTTCTCTTAAATCATATATTGATTTTAAATAGATTGAATTTTTTTTATCCTTTCTATTTGTAAGATATTGAGAAATCATTGACGTTTGGATTGAAGTAAATTATATTTTGTGCCAAAGTGCGATCAATAAGTTGAATTCATGAATATTAGTTGAAGGATTTCTATGAGTTGGTCCTTTGATAATGTTGTGATTTGAAACAAAATGAATTTGAGAATGGTTAAACTATGGTTGAAGATTCAAGAATAAACTATGAATTAATGAAAGAGAGAAATTATATCTTGCAAATCTAGTTTTACACAATGAATATTTCGATTATTATTATTTCAAAATATGGAAGGATTTCAATTGGAATGATTTTGTTGGGATATAATTTGAATAATAATTTATGAACTTAATATTTGCAATTGCTTTTAAACACATATTTGAAGTAGCATATCCATTAAACGAAACATTCCTTTATTTAAAACACATGAATTCTCTCATGCATATACACTTACATTATGAAATCAATGTGTTTTAATGAGGTGTATTGTGTGCACACAATTTTGGGATTCAATAAGAGAGCATTGCGATATTTAATTATTAAAATTCCTTCTTTAAATCTATGAGTGGATGAAAAATTCTTTAAATCTTATTATGCTCTTTTCCAGTTCAAGTTTTATGTTTTTGCACTGATTATGTACTAGTCCATTTTCTGATTCAACACTCATTTGGCACCTTTTTTTTTGTTTCTTCTATGTTTTGTACTAATTATGCACTGTTTAGTACTCGTTTTGTAGCAACAAATGTTTTAAATTTGTTTAAAATGTTCTTTCTTGTTAAGTTTGGTTTTCCATTTTCACTTAATGCAGTTGATTGTTTGGTTGAGTTAGATTTTATAAATTTAGTATTAGATTTTATTTGGCGTTGATTTAATTTAAAAAGATCCTGCATTTGATTTCTAGTAGTTCCAATCACCAATGGAGGAATTAATGAGCTAACATAGATATGGTCTCCTTATGATGGGTTTCCTCCCAACATGATTGGGCTAGTTTTTATTTTTGTGTATTTTCTGACATTATATTAGGCTAGAATAGGCTTCAATCCTGCACATAATGTGATTTCACCTCTAATTCTATGGATCTCGGTCGATAATTTAATGTCATAAATACTATCATATATTTTTACCAACATTTCTGGCATCGTTTCCGGGGAGGTGCTAAAGGGGATAAAGTGTTGGTAGATAGGTTTCCTTTACATTATACATCAAGGGGGAGAGGAAATGGTAAGACCCAAAGATGACTTCATTACAAAAAATTCCGTGGTGTAACAACCTAACATATCCACTTTGGTGGGTAACCCCAAATCCTTGTTGTGCATTTTCATGCAAATAATTTTCATATTTGCAAGTGTGTTTATTTTTCTACATGTTTGATTTACTTTTCGCAAGAGTGTTTACTTTCTGCAATTTTATTTTCCGCAGGTGTGTTTATTTTTCGCAAGTGTTTTTTATGCAAGTGTGTTTATTTTTCATGCCAACATGTTTAATTTTATGCAAGAGTGGATTTGATATATTTTTTGCAAGTGTGTTTATCTTATCTAGAGGTGGTGTATTTTTCAATTTTGCAACTAGTTCTTAGGATTTAGTTTTCTTTTGGTTTGCACAAATTTGCGTTAAGAGTGTATTTTTGTAGGTAGTTTTTCTATTCAAATAATTCT
>LPNX010871305.1:0-20455 GCA_001517045.1 Pseudotsuga menziesii
ACGCAACTGAGTCGGAGTTGAACAACTAGTGTAATTTGGTCTATGTTAGTTTAACGATTCATTTAAATATATTTAAGGGCATGTTTGGACCCTCATTCAATGGCTTTGACGGCTTCGACGCCCTTGCACCACATGAGGGTTCCATCTGTTAGTCCCAAATGAAGAGGGATAAGAATATCCTCAATGACCGAAGGTGGATTGACATTCTGAACATGACCCATTCTTGATGATCGTCGACACATCATCAATTTGGTGTCTCGCTAGGATGTTGTCATGATCAATAACACTAATTTGGTGTTAATTAATGTTGAGTTGTGACACTAGTGTATAAATATTTCTTGATTATAATAGCTAAATTACTGTTATAGCTAAGCTATGATACATGAGGGGTCTATAATTTACTAAATTATAACACTGCAGATGGATTCAATGTTAGACTCTTAGTAAATTGTACAAATTCATTGTCAAATTTGTAATTTTTTCCATTGTCGGAGTGACACAACTAAAAATGACCAAATAAATGACCAATTGTAATCTAGTCATTTGTAGTCTAGATATCCCGTGATTAAAGTTGGTCATTTATCTTGGTCATTTTTAGTTGTTTTTATCCTGTGACCAAAAGTGGTCATTTATCTTGGTCGTTTTTAGTTAGCTCACTTAAAATTATCAATTTTGGTCATTTATCCCTTTAAAAAATAGTGGCGACCAAAATTTTTGGTCTCGTGGTCACTTATCTCTCATTTTCCACTAGTGTGTTGACCGACATCCAAGGAGGAAGGTTATTGTTTATAACATAAACAAGCCACACTGAGTAGGTAGAATGAAGCTCTCCAAGTGGATTGACACCATCAGCTGCCAATGAAAGTTTAACATTACAAGGTTCTTCTTTGAAAATTGACCACTTTTCTTTGATGCACCTAAATGCAGACCCATCTATGGGAATTCAAAGAACATCATCTTGACTTTTATTCTTTGCATGGAAATCCATAAACTGTGCTATACTTTGACAACTGAACAACTGCTGGAGATGTGGAATTATCAAAATATAATGAATAAATTTGTGAGGCACCTTTTTTATAACTTTATCAGTTCAATACCTACTTGTTTGACATTGGAGCAACCGAATCCGGTTGTCCGTTAGTCGAATCCGACTATCATTGTAATAATGAATATGAATAGTAAATAATATATTAGATGATGGGTAAAATGTACAATAAGCTTTCCTTTTATAGGCTTGAGCGTGAAGGGTTACACCCTTTCATATAATTAACTAATCTATTTTAATAATTTATTTTATATTCATTACATTGCCACTCCCTTTAAGGAAGCTTTGTCCTCAAAGCTTAAGTATTTTCCTAGTGACGTTCTTTATTCTGACTCGATGTCAGTATTAGAATCGGACGAGGTCTCTTGTGCAGAGACTCGCACTTCCTTTCCATTGATGATTTTGCACTGTATTGTCTCATTGTTCCTATTAGAATAATCAACCCATAGTTAGCTACCTTAGACATTAATTAATCCAATTTTTTTCTTATTTGCCTAGTTTCCATATTCCACCTTATGCAAGTTGTCATCTACACATCCATAGTGGTCAAACTTGCTAATTTTGAGTCATGGAGAAATTGGGAAACCTCCTGGAATCAAATCTACTTTATCCCTGGCCTCCCCAGCGCATGTCTACTTTTTCTGCTTTATTGCCTGCTTTTTCAGTGTTTTGAGGCAATTGGGAAAGTTTGACTAGGTGAAGTTAACTTGATTTTTTTCCTCCACGTCCTCCACTCTTTTCTCCTATGAAAAGCATATATGAGTTGTCCTTCCACCCACTATTATCTTGCCTAATTTATTTTGCCAATTTGTGAGCTCCTAGACAGTTTTGGAAACTGCTTTATGCACCTATGGGGGATTTGCTTAGATTTAGTAAGCCTGCTTTTGACTAGATTCGAATGGCATATTCATGCATTCGAATCCCTAATGTAATTATTTATTGTGGTAGCCTATGACTTCACAGGGTTTGCTATTGTACACTTATTCAATACAGATTAGTGTTCTGCTCCATATTCAGTCTCTTTTTGTGAGTAATTTGCATGTGTAATTGGCAATTGTTGTGGGTGGAATTGTTCTAACACTGGGTTCAATTTCTACATGGTATTAGAGCCTTTTTATATCAATTTCTCTCCTTCCAATTTTTTTTGCAGGTTCAACATCATTGACTAGGAGCATTCTGCTGACTGACGAGACAATTTTTGAGCTATGGATCAATCTCAGAAGATCATCTTGACTCCATTTAATTTATTTGAATGGAAAGAAGAGATGGAGATACTGTTGAGAGTGAAAGGCCTCTATAGAGTGACTATGGAAACAAAAGCAGAGCCCAATGCAGCTGTAGAGAAAAATAAATGGCACAACAGGAGGGATGATGCCTATGGTCTCCTATTTCTGAGCATATCCAGAGACCTCCTTTTCCATATTGATGGATTGACATCACAGAATGAAGTATGGGAGAAGCTTACTGATCTTTTTGGTAAGACAGATGAGATCAGGGGACATCAAATTGAAAATGAATTGATCTCCCTGAGTCCCAATAGCTTTGAATCCCTACAACTCTATTTTTCCAAGTTCAAAGCACTTGTTTTGTAGCTAAAACAATGTGGGATCGAAAAGAAGGATGATCAACTGGTCTTGGACATACTCTTGAAGCTTGACCCTGACTGTTCAGTGTTTGTTTCAACCTTCTATGCCACAAAGTTGATAGCTCGAGCCTGGAAGATGCCTAGTCTTGCAGATTTCATGGAATCTCTCACACAAGAACAAGATAAATTGGTGATGATGGGCACCATCAAACCTTCCAAAGACCAAGCTCTAGTTGCTAGAGATTTGAGAGTGGATTCAAAAAGCAAAAAGAAAGCTAAAAATCCACCTAAGCAAAAGAGAGACAAGAACAAGTCTCCGAAGGAGCCTCAAGGTTCCAAGAAGAACCCCCAGAAGAAGAAGAACAAAAGAGAAATGAGCAAGTGCGCATATTGCAGTAAGGGCAATCATTCTGAAAGTTCCTACATGAAGAAGTAAATAGACATGCTGACCCAACTCCTGGAGAAGAATGGCATCTCCCTTCCAGAAATCTCAAAGAAGAGGGAAGGAGGATCAATTTCAGAAGACAGAGAGAGAGTTCATGCATTGGTTGCTAGCACATCAAGCTCACCTAGTTTCATCATTGATTCTGGAGCTTCAAGACATATGGTTTCGACCAAGGAGGCATTCACCTCACTTGACATTTCAAAAGGTCCACCAATAGTACTAGGAGATGACTCTCTCACTGAAATTTTGGGCAAAGGGAGGATTGATCTTGACCATGGTAAGTTCAGCAATGTGTTGTATGTTCCAGGTCTTTCCTCTAACCTCTTATTAGTGTATCAGATGAACCACATAGGGTCTCCAAAGAAGGTCATATTCTCCCCTAATGAAGTTGAGATCATAGAGATATCAAGTGGTAAAGTCATTGTAAAAGCAGTTGCAAATCACATTTCGAAGGTATACATGTTCTCACACTTCCTACACTACTCAAACCCCTCTTCTCTTCTGATTCATGCTAATGAGGCAAGCAAGCTTTGGCATGAAAGATTTGGACATCTAAATTACAAGTATCTTTCTGATCTTAGTGAAAAATAAATGGTCATAGGGTTACCAAAGATTAAGTTTTCCAAAGGAGTCTGTCAATGTTGCATCCTAGGAAAACACCCAAAGCATAAATTTGAGAGAGCTAGTCATGAGAGAACCTCTGCACCTCTTGAGTTGATCCACAGTGATGTTTCTGGCCCATTTCCTTGTATGTTAATGAGTTAGTCCAAATATGCATTGACCTTCATAGATGACTTCTCCAGGTATTGCTGGGTTTACTTCCTGAAACACAAGTCTGAAGTTTTTGGCCTCTTCAAAGTCTTTAGGGCTTTGGTTGAAAACCAGTCTAGGAGGAAACTCAAGGTCCTGAGATATGACAGTGGTGGTGAGTATGTCAAGTCTGAGTTTATTCAATATTGTGCAGATGCAGGTATTCAAATGCAGCATTCTATCCCTTACACACCACAGCAGAATGGTGTTGCTGAGAGGAAGAACAGATCACTAAAAGAGATGGCAACCTGCATGATGGAGGCCAAGACTTTGCCACCAAAGTACTGGGCCAAAGCTATAAAATATGCAGCCTATATCTAGAATAGGGTTCCTCATAAACAGATTGATGGTATGACACCTTTCGAAGCATGGAGTGGGCACAAGCCAAATGTGACCCATTTCAGGATTTTTGGCTCAAGGGCTTGGGCTAGAATTCCAACAGAAAAGAGGAAGGATTTGCAGCCCCAAAGCCAAGAGTTTCTATTTGTTGGGTACTCTGAAGATTCAAAAGGGTACAAGCTGATCAATTTGAGCACAAACAAATCCTTCATTGAAAGGTGTGTTCAGTTTCAAGAAGAGCCCCTAGCAGCAGTGGAAGTTGGAGAATCCTCTTCACCACCAGATCCTCTGAATGTAAGTGAAGAGATAGTTGAACATGTTGATTCTGATATGTATGATACTAATTATTTGATTACATATCCTAACAGTCCTACAAGACCAAAATGAGCATCCAAGACCATTCATGCAGCTGGAGAACTAGCTGGAAATCCTAATGACCCTAGGAGGACTAGATCTCAATTTGAGAGTGCTCTGTGCATGAAAGATCCTATGTTTGCTAAGTAATGCTATCTGATGGTTGAATTAGACCCACATACATATGAAGATGCAGCAAATGATCCAATATGGCAAGCATCCATGAAGGAAGAGTTCATCTCACTCTAGAAGAGCAACACTTGGGAGCTGGTTGATCTTCCCCCAGGTAGGAAGCTAGTTCAGTGTAAGTGGGTGTACAAAAACCAAATTTTCTGCTGATGGTTCACCTTTGAAGTACAAGGCCATATTGGTAGCCAAGGGCTACTCACGGGTTCATGGCATAGACTACAATGAGACCTTTGCACCAGTGGCAAAGATGGACTCCATCAGGCTAGCCTTAGCCATTGAAGCTTCAAAACAATGGGAAGTACATCACATGGATGTGAAGTGTGCTTTCCTGAATGGAGATCTCATTGAAGAGATATACATGCAGCAGCCTCAAGGATTTTATACTAACCCATCTCTTGTGTGTGGGCTAAAGAAGTCATTGTATGGGCTTAAGCAAGCCCCCAGGGCTTGGTATGCCAAGATTGATAGCTTTCTGCTATCACTGAATTTTGTTCGATGAAAATCAGATCCAAATGTATATTTGAAGATGATTAGTGGTTCATTAATGATCATTGTTTTATATGTTGATGACCTTCTCATTACAGGAAGCTCAAAGGATGAAATTGCTTCCTTGAAGGATGCAATGAACCATTCCCTCTCCATGACAGATTTGGGGCTATTGAGCCAATTCTTGGGGCTTGGGATTGCTCAAAACAAAGATGGAATCAAAGTGCATTAGTCCAATTATGCCTTGGATTTTCTGAACAAATTCAAAATGAAGGATTGCAAGCCAAGCAAGACTCCTTTCCTTTCAGGAGTGAAGCTTGAAGAAGCTGATTCTTCACCTATGGTAAACAATACATTGTATAGGAAATTGATTGGATGTTTGTTGTATCTTACACATACTAGACATGATATTTCTTATGTAGTAAGTGTGGCTTCTAGGTACATGGATCAGCCTCATGAGATCCATTGGAAAGCAGCCAAAAGGATCCTTAACTTTGTTCAGGGAACAAGGACACATGGGATCTTCTATAAAGCTAAATTTGATCTTGATTTGATTGGGTTTACTGACAGTGATTGGGCAGGTGACAGCACAGATCAAAAGTCAACATCAGGATACGTGTTCATGCTTGCAGAAGGGCCAATCAGCTGTTCAAGCAAGAAACAGAGTGCCATTGCACTCTCATCTACAGAAGCAGAGTATAAAGGAGTTGTAAATGCAACAACTCAATGTTTATGGTTGCAGGGGTTACTTGGAGAGTGTGGCTTCAAATCAAAATACTCAACTACTATCTACTGTGATAATCAGAGTACCATTCAAATCTGCAATGATCCAGTTCAGAAGCAGAGAACCAAACACATTGAGATCCATATGCACTACATCAGACAGCTTGTGCATGATGGCACCATTCACCTACTCTTCTGTTCATCTTTAGAACAAGTAGCTGATATCTTCACCAAAGTTTTTTGTGAGAAGACATTCAACAATCTCAAATCGCTACTGGGGATTGCTGATCATGCTTTGACGCATGAGTGATGAAAATATTTCCAAATTTTGTTTTACAGTCCATGTTTAAGGGAGGATTTTTCCCACTGGTTTTTTGCCTCTTTCCTTGGTTAAATGGACATGCAGTATGTAAAGGGTTCCTAAGCCTTGTTGCTAGGCCCTATAATTTTCTGATATTTTACTCATAATTCAGGCTTAAGGGGGCGTGTTAGAACAATCATCCCATAGTTAGCTACCTTAGACATTAATTAATCCAATTTTTGTCTTATTTTCCTAGTTTCCATATTCCACCTTAAGCAAGTTGTCATCTACACATCCGTAGTGGTCAAACTTGCTAATTTTGAGTCATGGAGCACTTGGGAAACCTCCTGGAATCAAATCTACTTTATTCCTGGCCTCCCTAGCGCATGTCTGCTTTTTCTTCTTTATTGCCTGCTTTTTCAGTGTTTTAAGGCAATTGGGAAAGTTTGACTAGGTGAAGTTAACTTGTTTTTTGTCCTCCACATCCTCCACTCTTTTCTCCTATGAAAAGCATGTATGATTTGTCCTTCCACCCACTATTAGCTTGCCTAATTGATTTTTCCAATTCGTGAGCTCCTAGATAGTTTTGGAAACTACTTTATGCACCTATGGGGGATTTGCTTAGATTTAGTAAGCCTACTTTTGACTAGATTCGAACGGCATCTTCATGCATTCGAATCCCTCATGTAATTATTTATTGTGGCAGCCTATGGCTTCATAGGGTTGGATATTGTACACTTATTCAATACAGATTAGTGTTCTGCTCCATATTCAGTCTCCTTTTGTGAGTAATTTGCATGTGTAATTGGCAATTGTTGTGAGTGTAATTGTTCTAACACTGGGTTCAATTTCCACAGTTCCTACATTTGTGACTAGGGGTCCAATCATCACCGCATTGGCGACATATGTTTTTCTTCTTTTTCTTTTTATTATTAGAGTAATCGTTAGATGACTTTGATCTATTTTCCATTTCATAGGCGTATGATTGAGGTTTGTGGCATTGATGGCCATGAGACCAAGTATCTGCACAGTACCTACATTATTTCTCTTTTTCTTGTCGATAATGGCTATTGAATTTTGTTTTTATTCCTTCCAATTTGTCTTATGCGGCTTTTGCTTTACGTTTTGCTACTTCTACATTAAGTATGTCATGTAACTTTAACTCTTTTTGGAGGTGTGGTTTAAGACCTCCTAAATAGGTTTCGAGTCTTTTCTTGTCAGACAACCCAAGAAATTTTGTTGATAAGGATTCCCATTGATGAGTGAATTCCTCAACGTTTCCAACTTGCTGTAGTCTGGTAAGTTTATTGAAAACTTCATCTTCTTTGATTCCTTGAAACCTATTAAACTATCCAGTTGTGGGAATTAATTTTCTAATGCATATTGTCCATAGTATATGATATGATCATTAGGACATGCATCAATAGCTGGATTTCCATTCCAAATTCTTTCATAATCAGATACATCTCTCGATATGTGTGTGGTAAAATATTTGATGTTGGTAATAGAAATTCACCTAATAATCTACAAAAGTCAAAAGAATAATTCAATGTAAACAATATTAATCATCAATATCACATCCATACTTTACAAATTAGATAACAATAGCAATATAGGAAAAAAGGCAACCCTTTATGTACATGTGAACATGCTGACATAAATAATTAACAAATTACATACCTTAGTATCTGTGTGAGACAGGTGTTTGATAAACCATTCAAAACCTTCAAGTTCGCTAACAACAATATAGCAGATAGAAGATTCATTTTTGAGCCTCCGTAAAGAGGTTGACGTGCCTTCTCGAGTAGAGGATCAACATCATGACTATCATCATGGTTCTCCTCATCCATTGGAGCAAATGTGTCTTCGATTAATATATGTATTTCATCTTCTTGATTTGAATCACTAACGTTATCTCCATCCAGATCGTCATTAAGAACTTGATCAGCTTCAATATTCTGATCTAGATGTTTGGCACCCTGTAAATGAGTATTTTTGCTAGTACTTGGCAAATAACTCTCTAGAAGGGGACATTTTGGGGGCATTGTCTATATATTTACAAACAGCATAGTAAAATTAGTGTGTATAGAACATATAATAAAACGATAAGACATTTTACTAAAATTCATGACATGATGACTATTACAGACAATACATTAAAAATTGAATAACCCCTTCGGCATGCCCCTTCTCTCTACAATGTCTTTCAGCTGTCATTCTTAAAATTCTTCTTCTTTGCATGCCCCTACAATCAGAACAAGGGCAATAACATTTTCCATCTCCCATTGCCTCTAATACCGCTCTAAAATGAGCAAGCTTCCTTGCATTTTCATTCATAGTGAAAAATCCTTGTAGTGACAAGTAATTGTCTTACCTACACCATACCAAACAGTAACTTGTCAAATACATTAGATATAAGTATATTTCTAAATGTAGTATATTATATACAATTTTCTATAAAGAAAATCATGAAGACTGTGATGAATAGGATTGTCATAGATGACAACATTAATGAGAATCATTTTGGAAAAATATGATAATTTGGTGAAAATCAGGAAAATGACTAAGTGTTGGAAAACTAGCTCAGGTAGCCTTAATAAAATTCCCGCCACAAATTGTGTGTTGAAGAAAATACCTACATCATATGGGGGTCTTGTAGATTGATATTTGGCCGACCTAACCATGTCTTCATATTGTCTTGGAAGTATCTGAGGAAGAAGTTATGAACCTGCAAACCAGTGTTTTAGGCAGACTGAAACAAACTAAGAAAATTGTCTAAGTGTTGGAAAAACTAACTCATGTAGCCTTGGGAAAATGCCCGCCGTACGTTATAGGTGTATGATAAAAATTATCAGAATCTATCATCCTACATATTGTTGAAGATGATATATCACCACGCTCTCAGTTATCAAAGAAGATGTTTTATGACAAAGATAATGGTATTCCAAAACAAAGGTTGAGCTTATTTTGCACTATTCCAGTACTGGAAAAACTGCCTCAGTGACCTCAGGGAAATGCCCACCCTCTATCATAGGATGATGAGAAAAATAATATGAAAGTGTTAGGCTATAGCTTGTGGATGAGTGCATCTAACCATGGTCTCAGTTATCCTGTGGAGTGTTTTACAACAAAGATATAAATCTGCCAAATGTAAGAAAAATATTATTTTGCATTTTAAAAACACAAGAAAATTGGTTGTGTTAGATTCAGGAAATTGAAAAGGAATTTTGAAATTCCCACAAGAAGGGGTTATTTTGATTATAAAATCATTAGGTAGCATAGGCATGTTCCTTTGTGAACGGACTATCCATCCATACCTTCAAGTTGTCTTATCATGGTCTCATATGCAAAATATCAATCTGCCAAAAATAGGAAAAATAATATTTTGCATAGTGAGAACAAAAGAAATTTGGCCAAGTGTTAAAAACAGGAGTTTGAGAGGTCAGTTGGAAATGCCCTCCAAGGGCTGTCTTTGTGCAAGTAAATTTATCAAATGTCATGGATCCATTCTTTGGTAAGTTTTCCATCTGCTCATGACTTCAGGTCTCCATAGAGTGTTCACACGTGTGAAATAGGAGTTTGCCAAAATGGAAAGAAATATGTTTTGATGTTCAAAAGAGGCTAAGAAGCTATTTTGAAATGATTTCCATAGGTTGTGTGTGTGTCAATAGATTTATCTTGTGATATGGTCTTGTTCATTATTGAAATGGCTATCTAGCCATGCTTGTAGGTTTCCTTATGGTGATCACATGAGGGAGAAATCAATCTACCAAAGTAGAAGAAAAATAGTTTTTACAAGTTAAAATAATTTTGTCTAAGTGTTGAATTAAACAGTTTGGAAGCATATATGCTGATGTGGACAGTACTGAAGACAAAATACCAATGGTGTATGGACAGAGTTAAGATAGGGCTGCAGTATGTTGTATGTTGAATGACTTGTTGATTGGTATTTTTGATGTGTGTGCCTGTGGCAAACTTTGGAAGAGTGTGATGTATCAATTGTAATTTGTAATCTAAAATTTGTATAGGGAGGTTGGGTGGGGCTGGGGAAAGACTTATTGGTCTTTTGACAAGTTGAAGCTTGTTTGGATGTTGTAGCATCCCAGTCAGTTGTAGCTGACTGAACCATTCTGGTGGGTGGTGCCATCTTATGGGTTGTAGCCCATATTGGAGATTGAAGTATCCACTTATATAAAGATTAGAAAACTATATCTTGTGTCCCTTGTGCAATGTCTTGATAGTGATGTGTTTAATTGATGAATGACATGTGCCTAGTTGATATTGTTCTTTGATAAATATGTTGTTGAAGGAATTGTGAAATAATGATATAATATTGGTAGAAAAAGTTGAAATTGAGTTGAGGCCTTAGTTCACTGATTCACCCCCCCTCTCAGTGTGCATTGTGTCTAACAGACTAAAGTTTTCATTGATGCCAACAAGTGTTGTGCAATGGCCTTTGATTTACTAATAAGGAGACCTTGAGAGTTTGGGCATTGGAACACTAGGTGGCCCAAATGGTCCAAATGAAAGTTTTCCTTCTATCGTGGAAAGCGATTAACACTGTGTCAACGAATAATAGCTTAGTGGAGCATCGGGTCTATAAAAAAATGAATTGGATAGATTCATTGTTGACTGGACCCTATTGTTGCAATTACTCTAGTTTAAATAAAAGGAGAGAGTTGAAAGGCTGCTAAATTCCTTTGTAAGGTACATGACCCAAAGAATACAACTGTTATTTTTAGCCTCAATGTTAGTTTATATCCCCCAAAAAAGGATGCATGCTTACCTTTTATGAATTTACGGCCAGATGATTGTTGCAGAGTATGACTGATCTCTCTAGTTTTGGATATGGTTGATAAAGAAATATGGGCTCAATCCATGCTCAATCAATCCCAACTATAGCAAATGTGCCGAAAATGCACGAGTCAGGTGGTACAACGGATGGACGATTCCATGCACATTCTCACATTACGCTTTCAATTATGGACGGATTGAGTTTTTAGCCTGGAGACTCTAGAGACACTTTGTGTGCTTGTAAGAGAGGGAATAGGAGGCAGCTGATGCAGCTTGTTGATCGTTTGTATATATAAAAGACTTCTTTCAGATAGTTACCCCTTCACCTAGACCCAACATATTTGCAAGACAAAATAAAATTTTAAATCTGAGTAGAGTTGTGAAGCTTCAGCAAAAAGAGAATCCTACTTTAACTTAGTAAGGATAATTATTAAATCCATTACAACTTGACCCACGCATAGACAACCAAGAGCAATTAATGCCATTAATTACAACTTGACCCACGCATAGACAACCAAGAGCAATTAATGCCATTAATTACAACTTGACCCACGCCACGTTAACATCCTTTGAAAGATGGCATTGATTTCGTGGGTGTGCAAAGATAGCCAGATATCATCGATATAGAGATGAAAGTTCATTGAAAATTAAAAACATTGATATTGCCATGGTTTTTCTGCCATGATAAAAAAATGAAGTATTAGTCCATGAATGTTCAAAATGTGGAAGTATTTTGTGGAAAAATCTGCCCAAATGTATTAGTGACTGTTAGTTCCAATTCTTTTAACATGTCAGGTCCTAACATCAATTGGTCTACTGGATTGATCCATGTAATAGGAGTGTTACAATTCCTACCATATGGTATTTCAAAAGGACTAAGCTTTGTTGAAGACTGATAGTGGTTATTGTAAACAAATTCAACTAAGTGCAAATAGTTTTCCCACTTATTGGGATAATCTCTAACATACATTCACAACATATATTATAGTACCTGATTAACTCTTTCAGTTTGTCCATCCATTTGCAGATGATAAGAATTACTGAAATTCAATTTAGTGTCTAGCCCTTTGAATAAATATTTCCAAAAATTACCAGTAAATTTAGGATCTTAGTCAGAAATTATTACCTTTGGAATTCCATGCAAGTGGAATATTTTTTTCATGAAGATGTCTGCAATGTTAGCAGTTGTATAAGTTGTTTTAACAGGGATAAATTGTGCTTATTTACTTAATTTGTCGACAACTACCATTATTGAATCATTTTGTTTCTAGTTTTTAGGTAAACCAATTACAAAGTTAAGACCGATGACTTCCCATTTCCAATTTTGAATTGGTAATGGTTGCAAAAGTCCTGTTGGGTGTTGATGTTCAGCTTTAACTTGCTGACATTTGATACACCTAGCTAAAACTTCAACAAAATATTTTTCATGTCAGGCCGAAAGTACTCTTTTCTCAACATGGTTATCATATTCTGATACCCCAGATGTCCAGAATAAGGACTTCTGTGTATTTCATTCAAAATCAGCAGTTTAACTTCTAGTATATTTGGTATGTAAAGTATGTTTTTAAACAGTATTAGACCTTTTTCATTAAAACTGTAATCTATAATTATATTTGCAGATATATTCTAAGTTAACTTTCCTTTTAAACTCTGGTATTCTGGGTCCCTCTTTATTCCTTCTTCCAATTTATCTTCTAAATCATTTTTATAACTGCTAATGGAAGCTACAAAACTTGTTACTGCATTCCTTCTTATGGAATCAACCGCTTTATTTTCTTTCCCTTTAATATATTTGATTTCGAAACCATATTTTCTAAGGAAAGCTAACCATATAGCTTGCCTCGCATTTAGATTTTGCTGATCAAACAGATATTTTAGTCTTATGTTATCAGACATTAGTAGAACTATTTTACCTATTAGGTGATGGCGCCACATTTTTAAAGCATGGATTATTGCAGCCAACTCTAAGTCATAAGTTGCATAGTTCCTCTCGTGAGTTTTAAACTTCCTTGATTCATACGCAATTGCATGACCTTCTTGAGTCAATACCCTGCCCAATCCTTCGTTGCGTGCATCAATGCATACGAGGAATTATTTGTTTGGGTCTGCTATTTTTAGGATGGGTGCAGTCGTTAATAATTCTTTTAATTTATTAAAACTGTCTTCGCATTTCTGATCCCAAACAAATTTCTTACCCTTTTTCTGTAATGAGGTTATAGGATTTGCAATTTTTTAAAATCTTTCAATAAATTTTCTGTAATAACCTGTTATCCCCATAAAGGATTATACATCAGTTACATCTTTAGGAACAAACCAATCAATTATAGCTTTTATTTTATCTGGGTCCACCGATATCCCTTCTTTGGATATTATGTGCCCTAAATTTTGTATTTTATCTTTATAAAAATCACATTCGATGAACTTAGCATATAGCTGATGCTCTCTTAACACTTGCAATATTCTCTTTAGGTGTTCATCATGTTCTTCTTTTGTCTTAGAATAAATTAATATGTCATCTATAAATACGACTACAAATTTGTCTAAGTACTTACTTAGGACACTATTCATTAAGAACATAAAGGTTGTTGGTGCATTTGTTAGCTCGAAGGGCATAACCACAAACTTGTAGTGCCCATATCTTGTCCTGAAAGCAGTTTTAAAGATGTCTTCATCTTTAATTCTGACTTGGTGATACCCAGACCTTAAGTTTATCTTTCAAAATATCATAGCTCCACGTATCTAATCAAATAGATCGTCAATGCGGGGCAGGGGATACCTATTCTTAATCATCATTTTATTAAGTTGATGGTAGTCTATACATAGACACAGAGTACCATATTTCTGTTTAAAAAAAATGATCAGTGCTCCCCAAGGGGATACACTTGGTCTTACCTAATGTTTGTCTATTAATTCTTGTAATTGTGATTTTAATTCATTCATCTCCAAGATATTCAGTCGATAGGGAGCTTTCGAATTAGGTACCACTCCGTGTAGTAATTCAATTTTAAAGTCCAGATCTCCTTTAGGAGGTAATCCTGGAATTTCTTCCGGGAATACATCCACGAAATATTGCATGAGTTGGAATGTCCTCAAATACTGGTTTATCTTTTTTATCGATTTGTTCATTGTTTATAAGGTGTACAACAAAGAATTTATAATCCTTCCTTACATCATTTTTCATCTATAAGGATGAAATTTGTCTAACAGATATCTTCCTATGTATTCCTGTGACAGTAATTATTTCTCCTTCATTATTCAAACAAGTAAAAGTTTTCTGAAAACAGTTTCAAATCACTTGGTGTTTTTCAATCAAACCATTCCTATTAGGACATCATAAGATCCTAAAGGTAACCCATTTAATTTGAGCTAATTTTCAAACCGACTCATAAGCAAATCACAACTTTCAACATAATTTACCACCTTTCTTTTAGTTCATGTAGCTAACTGGACCATCCAATATTTTTCAATTTCTTTTAAAGATAAGCTGCACTTTTCCACTATGCTAGGAGATATATAACTTAAACTAGAACCTGGATCGATTAAGATGGAAACATAAAAAATTTGTATCATATCTTGCACTTCCACCATGGAATTCTGATGATCCGCTTGTCGGTTTTCCAGAGTTGCATTTATTCGGTACATCTAATTTTCCACATCTCCAACTATTTCCTCTTCATGGTTAGTGTGAATGTTGCTGATGTTCCCCTTCCGGTTCGGACAAGAACTTCGCGTAATGCAGTCCTTGACATTCCCAACATTTGACATGCTCCCTTTGTTCAGTATTTTTAACAAAGTTGTTAGACATATCCCTGCCTTTTGGTGTTGCAGTATTCTAGGGTACTCTATTCTTGAAATCAGTTTTCTGATAGTTATTCTTGGAGAAGTTATGAGATTTACTCCCAAAACTCTTATTTGACTTAAATCGTCTTCTCTTCTGATAAAAATGACTTATCTTTTTAGTCTTCCAGGTAGGTAAAATTTCCCTTTTTTTACTCTGCTCATAACAGAAATCAACCTTTCTCCTAGCTTCCTCCAAAGTTTTCAGATTATCAAACTCAATCCTATCTTTGAAGTTAGTAGGCAGAAAACTTAAAAACCATTCAATTTTAGGCTTCTGATATATTATGTATTGTACATATCTTAACAGACTTAAAATATTACTACTCAACTCTTTCATGGACATGGAACCCAGTTTTAATTCATAGAAATCCTTGGCTCTTTCCTTGTAGTATTCTTCATATAGAAACTTTCTTTTAAAATACTTTTTAAAAACTCTCTAGGTTAAGTACTTCTCTTTCAGATTTTCACCATTTTTATATCTTGCCACCAGATATCGGCTTTTCCAGTCAAATTGTAAATAGCCATCCTGGCATTTAGTCTGTCAGAATAGTTGTCAATATGGAAATATTTCTTCATTCATGACAGACAAGCTTCTGCTTCCTCACCTTTCTCTACTTCCTCGTTAAACATGGGAGGATTTATTTTTTTGAATTCTCCATAACTTTCTTCATAGGGTTTATACTTCCTTCTCCTAGGTTTATGGTTACTTTCACTACTGTTACTCGTGCACTTATACCTTCCCTTACATGACCTTGCATTAACCTATGAAGAAAATTCACTATCAGAATATTTTTCTTTCTTTCCTTTATGTGTGTAAGAGGTTGTTTTAGAATCAGTTTCATAAATATTTCGTTTATCTTTTTCTTTGCTATGCATATTGTCTAGTAGCATTTGATTCATTTCCAAATTCTTTTATTTTATAATTTTACAGTCTGCAGTTCCTCTTTTAACTCTTTGATTGTCTATATTAACTTTGGGTCGTTCAAATATACATAAAATTTGTTATGATTGTTGTGTTGAGAACCATTTTCTCCAAATGCTTCAACACCTTCCATTTTCCTACAAAACAGATTTTTTATTTCTGTACAGAAATAAATTCAAAATAAATTTAGTATATTGGTTTTATTTCTTATATGTGAGTGATCCAACTAGGCCTAGTGTTTGGAACCTCTCTCTGATACCACATGTAACATCCCTAAATTCCGTAATAAAAAAAATTATTTACTGCATGTAATATTAGAAATTCCTAGACAATATTTAGAGAGATGTTATTACGCATACTTCTTTTGTCATGCATTACTGACATCATGTACCTAAGTTATTATTAGCTTTCTGTATTTGGTGATCTTCCGATATGACATTAATTTGTGACATAAGAAAACAGTCTCTGTTGAAATTGTTGTCGTAAGCCATTTTGTCATTGCATTCTACTTGATTTTACTCTTGAGTTGCATAAGGGATAACTCATGGTATTACTTAGTCGTTGTGACTAATGCATGAATTTCTGTTTTACTCATGTGGAGGTGAATGAGGTCATCCCGGCATCATAGCTAAAGAAAACAGTTTAACTATAATGCCATAAAGGATAAAGAGGTAAGTTTTTGGTTTGTACAAGGATCTAAATCTTAACCTAGATGATGTTCTTATGCCGTTCCAAAATAGTAACTATTCTTATCCTTTTATTTGAACCATTTTAGAAACCCCTAGCTAGGTACATTCTAACATATCTCATAATTTATTCTTTACATGTTTAAATGTATATAAATATATATAACAAGGTTTGGATGTGTCATGGGTTATAACATCTAACAAAGATAAAGCATTATAGATTGAACTATATGTTAAAAGGTTATATGAATCTATGCACAGTCATTTGTAAGACTCTTGCCCTTTGTACTTGCCCACCGATTGACTTAAGTGTGATGGTGAAAGGTAGGGTACGAGTCATAAACTCACCCCCTCTTGGACCATGTGAACTCGATCCGAACTCCAACTACCAACAAAACATGAGTTGTAAAACCATAAAGGTTTTAATGAGTCTTGATTTTCTATGCGGGTCATTTCGTTAAGGTTTTGGAAAATGTTAATAGCTCCTTCATTTCCTCCAAGGGTCTTCGTCTTCTTGTTTTCACTACTCCTCTATCTGTATCTATAGGTGGAAGAACCACCCAACTTGGCCCTTGTAAGCATCTAAAACAGTCTAAGACTGACTCAAATGTTAATGGATTTTGTAATCTTTGCTTTGGTGTTGGCTGTGTGTCGATGAAACCTAAGAAGGTAACTCTAATTTCAATAATGTTTATTTTTCTTTGTATACCAGGATTCTTTTATAATAATGAAATTCTTAACTTCCAAAGTAATGTGTTTGTGTGCAGAACAACTCTAGAACGAGGTGGAGGGAAATACTGGTCACGAAGCCTCCCATTTTAACTAGTAAGACCTATGTCATTCCCTCGTGTGGCTCTTGAGGAGAAAACTGGTTTCGTGGTGTGTTTTCATGGCGTGGGTTTTTCTCCACTCCATGTTGGTTGTCAATATGGAAGTGATACTTGCGTTGGTATTTTATATAGTTGATATTATAAGGGTGTTATTCACCTCTTATGGAGTCATAGATGACTGTTCCAATCTGTAATCTTTTGTTGGTTTTAAAACTTGTTTGCTACTGGAAGACTCGTAAGGGTTTCGATACTATATCTCTATTCATTTCACTTTTCTAGAAAATGAGTAATTTCCAAAACTGTAAATAATTTGGATTCTTGTGACTATTTCACTTCCTTTGGAAGATATGGTGTTTTAAAACTACTTCTGTTTTGATTCTAGAAATTGTTTATATAATACAGACCTTCAGTTATTTTATTTTTACTGTGGCCATGAGCCTTACTTTGTCAAATTTGTTTGGGCTTCGAAATCCATTCTAAACATAGTTTTGATATGTATTTCTTTAATGAATCCATTGGGGTTATCTGTAAAATGTTGTTAAAAGAAACATTGTAAACACTTGCTTAAATCGTTGCTTTTATTGCACATGTTTTTATGTTATTGTAACTCGATAAGACTGTGTAGTATTATGGTTGATTTTTATTTTGGGATAAGAAGCCACTACTGTAAGATCATTATTGGTTTGATTTATGATGGATATATTATGGGATAAAGCCCGTGAGAGTTCTCTATATACATCCCTTGCTTTATTTAATAAAATCCATGTTTTAAGTTATACTACACTTCATTTATCGAGTCGTCCGTTTGTTTATAAACTGTATTTCTATTGTGGTTATGTAGTCGTAATGCGCTTGTAAAATATTTACTGTTTTTATTTGTTGTTAACCTAGAATACTGATAAGAAATGGCCATGAATTCTCTGCCTTTCTAAGTAGGTTTTAAGAGAGGATCTGTAAGGCCACTGTAAGTGATGTATGTCACTTCTTGAATCCAATAAAGGTGTTTCTTGATGTTTGAAAGGCCCATGAGGGCTTAATATCCTATAGCTTCACTCTGCAACTATTATAGGAATAATTTATAGCTATTAGTTTGTTTAAGATCCCACAAGTTGTAATTATCAAACGGTAAAGAGTTCCTTTTTGTCGTTTTGTTTGGAGACAAAAAATACGAGATCTAAAAGATATTAGTTGTTACCAATATCTAACATGATTATGAAGGGGTAAAAACACGAATTTGGGAAATAATTTAGTGACAATTCATTTGTTTTTGTATAATTTCTAATTTCTCGGCTGAGAAAAAAGTCAACATATGTTTTCAGCTGAGAGTTGTAATATATCTCAGACGAGAAATTAACCACGGTTAAAATTCTCTCGTCCAAGAGTTCTTCCATAGTTAGAAATTTTTTTGGCCAAGAGATTTAAACTTTCTCGGCTGAGAGTATTTCCATATTTTTCACATTAAACTCTAAAGAAATGTTTCTCGTCCAAGAGATTAGATTCCTTTTTAACTCTTGACCAAGAAATGTTTAACTAGATAAATCCAAACCCCCTCCCCGCTTAGCCGATGATCATCATGATTTTTCAGGTTTTTCGATCTCAGGGAACACTTGGAGCCTTTTTGGGCTTCCTCTTAGTCCACCATTGTCATCATTTCAGGTTTTTTGGTCAGGCAGGGTAAGATATTTTTGCACTTGGTAAGGCCTTTTCGGGATTGGAAACATAGCTTTCCTATTTGGGCACCCATTTCATGTGCGGTTTTAGTCAACAATCAACATCTTTTTTAGTTTTTTTCAGCATTTTGGGGCTTTGTCAGGGCTTATCGGGCTTGCAAATAGAGTTTTCCTATTTGGGCAACCATTTCATTTTCCTTTCGAGAGCCATTAGGTTGGGCCTATATAACCTTCCCCGAATTTGTGAGGTGAAGGGGTTTCCTGCACAGGGGTGGACCTTACCTGGATAACGAGCTCAATTAGGACTAGGAATTGGTGAATTGGTGTTCCACCTCACGCCAAGAGGAAGGGAAGGCCATAGTAAGAGGACCGTTGGGTCAGAATTTTATATCCTGGTACATGCATTTTTTCATTCTTTGCACTGTAGTGGGTAATTGAAAATAATTGATTTTATATTAATGGAAATAGGAAGAAGCATCAAGCTAAGTAATGAGTACAAAGCTTACTAGTGGTACTTACAGTAAATGTATTAGCTAGGAAACCTCATTCAATAATTATTGGAATGCATAAGCATTAGAAGAGGTTTCCTCAGAGACTAAATGACCTCTTTCCTAATATTCTAATTGAGATGTAACGAATAAAAGGACAGTTAGGAGAAATGAAAATAGAACTAAATATAGATTCCAATCCTATTAAGTGAAGACCTTACATATTGAATCCTAGAATCAAATAGAGGGTAAAAGAAGAAATAGATTAATATTGGTTATTAGTCTCATCTTCCTACTAAAAGAATAATATTTTAGTATTCCAGTTATGATTCAATACAAGAAGACATGAAATTCCAGTATCTGTTGATTTGAAGACCTCAACCCCAATTATGACCATGATTAGTTCCCACCCCACTTATCTCCATGATTAGTTTCCAACATCCTTTAGTGACAAGGTTCTAGATCATGTTGCGAGACAGAAATAACACTTACTTCTTAGATGGATTCTTGCGGTACAAATAAGTATGTATTACCATTACCAAAGAAGAAAAGTAATATGGCCTTCACAACTAAATGGGGATCTGATGTGTACAATGTCATTACATTCCAGTGCCCTTGCAATGTTCTCTTAGATTTTGCTTGCAACATTTTTTGAATATATATATATATATAGAAAGATATATAGATAGATAGATAGATAGATATAAGTTTTTGAATGTATACTTAGATTATTGGATTTTGTACAACCTATTGAAAGATCATATTTTGATTCTTCACGTGAGATTTTAGAGGTGTCGGTAGCTATGAATTTCCTTAGACCTAAAAATGTGCATCTTTTACACCCATTTTGGAATTATGATAGGACATGTTGTATTCATGAAAGTGTATTGGTTGATCCCGCTAAGATTGTTGTCACTAGTAACTTAATCCACCCACTAATGTCCATAT
>LPNX010871308.1:5000-121145 GCA_001517045.1 Pseudotsuga menziesii
GTGTCTCACTACAATGCACTATTATTGTGCATCTAGTCTAGGAAGTTGATCCAGATATTATCCTTGTTTGATTCTGTGCCTTAACTGCTTATTAATATGTTGGGACCAGTTAATTACTCTACCTCTTTCCATAGCAATTTTGAAGAGGAAACACCACCACACCGCCTAATTATAAGAGGTAGCGATTGGAATATTTGAGTTTATTAAATCATGAATAACCATTCATATGCCATGGACTATGGATTAAACCCTATGTATTTGATACACTGATGGAGATTATGTATTACACGTTGTTTGAGCATGGTTTAAAGGGGGTGGCATGAACTATACAATATGGGTTTTGAATTATGTTAATGTAGGCCGGGGTGGCGACATAAATGCACTTTGGAATGTGTGGGCCTCAGGCTTAGGGCTTGGGATCTTGCATTGGTTTGGGTCATTTACGCCATGGCTGTGTGAGCTCTACCTCTGCATTGTGTGGTGGCGTGAATCTTTGAAGGTTGGCCGAGATGGAAGGTACATATCCCACTCTAGTTTAGTAATGTCGTTTTGTTTGTTCAGTTTGGTGTTCAATTCGTACTCCTTATCATGGCTTGATTTTGTATTGTAGGTTGTTGGGTTTCAAGAGTCATAGGTCGGTCAACACCATACCCATTCGGGTAAGACTTGATGTAACAAGTTCTTAACTTGTTCCTTCTCTCGCATGGTTGTTGTGATAGAGTTAACAAAACTCGTCATGGGTTGAATGTCTGTCTGGTTTCAATCGATGAAAACTAAAAAGGGTATGTCTGTAAATTAATATATATTAGCATCAGAGATGCGTGAAGGACTTTGGGTTTATGTTGGGGTTTAGTGCCTTCGGGAAAGGACTTAATGTATTCTGTTTTTTTGTTCATGGATGCTCTAAGTAGTATTGATTCCTTGGAGAACACTCCTAGGCTATGCAGATTGTAAATGTGTTTAGGATGGATACCACAACAGAACTATTACTTGGAATGGTGCAAGTTCGTGGTTATAAGCCTATGTAAATTCTTAGTTTGTTTTATGAAGGGAATACATACAACATTATTACTTTGTGTGTGTTTATTGGGTTATTTATATACAACATTTTCATACTATTCGAATCGTGGGTATGATTCTTATTATGTGGAAATGGTAAAACTGTGTGTGATTCCCTATTCTGATTTAAGTTATTTTACGGGTTCGTTAATGGGGTTTGTTTGGACTTGGATCCTTTCCGTAGATGGAAATGGCATTCCCACCAATAGAGGTGCGACTTTGTAGTGGATAATGACTTAATGTTCTATGGTTTAAGTTGTGTTTATGAACACTCTGTGTATAAGGGTTCTGGCTGTGGATGTAACCCTTCAATGGGTGTCATTTCTATTCACATAGAGTTGACAAAGTTGTAGTGGTTGTGCTATGTTTAAATAATTTTTTATGTAAAGGGCCGAGGTCCATGAAGAAGTTACAGTGTGTAATTTGTTTATGACTTTTGACCTATGTGTAGAGATTACATGAAATTGTTTTACGGCGTGTGTATTTAAAATAGCATGGTTTGTTTTGATATTTATAACACTACAACGTTTAGTATAATAGTAGCAAATCCTACAGGATTCGATAGAATGACTTGTAAAATAAATGGACTCAATAGGAACTGATCATCGGTCACTATGGTTCTAAATGACTATTACTGTATGGGTTTGTCTGGGCATTCCTTCCTACAGGAATCAATCATGCGGCCTCTGTGTATTTATGCTACGTTTTTAAAAGAGCTTTGTGCATAGCATTATGTTTGATTTACTATGTTAGAATTTTCTTTATGGCATACGATTTTCGTAGATGTAGTTTGTATGTTAATTATATGGTTTGGTTTATTATAAATGAGATGGATTGATGTTGATTATTTTATAACTTCATACCATTATATGGTCTCAATATCTTGATTTTAGATTTGGTTTACTTTATTATATGATTTGAATTATGTTTTTTTAGAATAATCAACCGATAGTTTACCCACTTAGAAATTAATTTAATTATTTTTGTCTTATTTGCCTAGTTCCTGTGTCCTACCTTGTGCAAGTTGCTACTTGCCTATCCATAATGGTCAAACTTTCCTTATTTGACTCATGTAGCACATGGGAGAGCTAAATGAATCAATTCTGCTTTATTCCTGGCCTCCTAGGCACCCTTTTTCTTTTTCTGCTTTATTGCCTGCTTTTCAGTGTTTTAAGGCAAAAGGAAAAGCTAGACTAGTTTTTTGTCCTACACATACTCCTCTCTTTTCTCCATGAAAAATCATGTATGAGCATCCATTCCACTACTCTTTAGCTTGCCTAATCCTTTTTTCCAATTCGTGAGCTCCATGACAGATTTGGGATCAGCTTTTTACACCTATGGGGGATTTGCTTATATTTAGTAAGCCTGCTTTATGCTAGATTCGAATTGCTCCTCATGCATTCGAATCCCTGATGTATGTTATTTATTCAGCAACCTATTATTCTACAGGGTTGGATATTGTACACTTACATAATATAGTTTAGTGTTACAGCACCAATTTCAGTCTCTTTTGTGAGTGATTTTGCATGATCAATTGTTAATTGTTGTGAGTAAAATTAATCTATTACTGGGTTTAATTTCCACATATTTATACTTAAATATTGGAAATGGTTTGTTTCTTAGGTTAAGACTTACTATATTTTAATTTAATGTGTTTTATAATTATGTTATGTTTATAACTTATACTAACATAGTCTTTTTGCTCCTAAATATAGTTATGCTTGTAATATGAAATTTTCCAGTAGAATCCATAGGTAAATATACATATAGACTCTATTTAGAGTAATTTATAGGTTTTAGGAAAACAAAGTTTAAGATATGAAATAAAATGCAGAATCCAGTTTGGAATAAACTAAGCCCTAAATAATTCTTAGATAGGAAATAATTGTCAGACACAGTGTTTAGAATTAAAAACATAAACTCTTAAACATTCTAGACAGACATAGGGTTTATAAATAAAATGTAAACCCTTAAATATTTTAACAAGAAATAATTCCAAACATATGGTTAGAAATATAACATAAACCTTTAACTATTCTAACATGATACAATTGCATACATAGGGTTAGAAATATAGCATAAACACTTAAATAATCTAACATGAATTATACTAGATAATGGAACAGAAAAATCAAAAACCTCATACCTGCAAGGTAAAGCTATTCCAATGGCCGAAAACCTGCACACTCAATTACCCAGCATCAACAAATTCATAGGATGATCTAACCCATGTATAGCTAATCGAATCACTTGGGAACTACCACATTCCACCGAACCATCACCTGGAATTGTTCCTGTTTTTAGTCCAGAATCCCCGTGAGTTGGTTCCAACATGCAAGTAGCTTAGAGATCCTAAGGTAAGGCTTTCCTCACTGGGATATTAGGTTTGAATCAGTTCTCCTTTTTCCTCTTAGGAAAATTTTCTCCAAGGACTATCTTGAGAATAAACAGGCATAAATAATGATTCACCAAAAAGATAGAAGAGATCCCCAAGCCTCTCTTTGGCTTGGGTTTTTATAGGCATAATTTTCAGTCAAAGGGGCACTTAAATCAAGATTCCTCAAATTTATTGATTTAACCATTTTTATTTAAGTTAGGCATTTTTAATCTTTAACTTAGGAACTTTTAACTAGTTCCTATTTGGAATTTCATAGAAATTATACTTATTTAATTATCTTTAATTAATTATAATAATAAATGGAGTCTTTCTTGCTTTCTTATACACTTTTAATATTATTACTGTGTTTACTCTTATACATACCATGTATAAAATATATACTTATATATATATATATATATATATATATATATTATTTGTTAACATTTGTCTTTAGGTATCATATAACATGATACCTAAAATTATGACATTTTCTTCATTAAGGCCGTTAGGTAGGTGGTTAGGTCTACTAGGCTAGGCAACTCTAAACATCCTTGCATGTTGGATTCCCTTGTATAACATGGTAGTTCTTCAGTACTTGATGAGATACAGAAATTCAATATTTCATTTAATCACTTATAAACCATTCAGAAGAGATCAATATTTTACTTGAGTTGTTTTCACTTGACATAATTAATTCTTTTCAGTAACTCCCAGCGCTTACCCAAAGCCCTTACTCAACGCTAAAAACATGTAATTAAAAACTTAGTGCAATTCTAGAGATCCTCACTCAACACTAATGCTAGGATGTATTTGTAGGATACACTAGGGATACAATGGCTAAGGATCAGATGTTCTAGAGCTTATGCTCAACGTCAACTTGGAAGGCTCCAGGGCTTATGCCCAACACTTCCAATTTATCTTTTCAAGTGCTTTAGAGCTTCATGCTCAACACAAATTTTTTCATATCTCATGTGTTTCATATATTATCACTCAACACAACATAAACACTCATGTGCTCTAGATATTCTTGCTCAACAAAATATAAAAAATCATGTGCTCCAAAGCTTCTCGCTCAACACAAACATTTTAAATACTCATGTGCTCTAGAGCTCCTCGCTCAAAATAAAACATCACATCAATCATGTGCTTCACATTTCACGCCCAACACATAAAATCATATACAAAACATGTGTAAATAGCTTACGCCTAATCACAGGGACTTCACTTAGTAAACATCTCACGTAGCACGTACGATTGTGGGATATTAAAGAACACCCTTAATTTCCAGAGATAATGACCCAAACTATTTTTGTTGAAACCCCCTCCCAATACTTAAAACCTCCTCCCCACCCCTTTTTATACCTCAATCCTTATAAGCCACCCTACCCACCCCCACCTTAAACCCCTCATCCCCCCCAATACCTGCAATATATTGGTTCAATTTTTAATAATTTTAAAACCCGCAATATGAACTAACGTGATAGGATATTGATCAACAAGTGAAGCCCATGTGCACCCAATATATCAAACAAATCATCATGTTCATATGTAGTGGGGTCCCAAACCTAGTATATCAAAATAAAACATCAAAGTAATATCATAAACAATGTGGCCTATGCCGATAAGTGTTAGGTCAAAATTAGGGATATTACACTTGTGCTTCTTTAAGGTTCAGCTAGACCTTGGTAACCAATTGTTCCAAGTTTTTTTATTAATTCATGCCCTAACATGAGTCATTCCACTAGGCTACCCTAGGTAACCGGTGTTCTACATTTCCGTCCATAGAGTACCTCAAATGGACTCATCTTGGTTGAGGTATTTTATCGGTTGTTATATGCAAACTCTACAAGATGTAGGTAACCTTCCCACATGGTGGGGTTTTTCATGACATATATCTTAATCATTTCCTGTACAATCTAGTTTACCCATTCTGTCTGCCCGTCAGTCTGTGGGTGGTAAGCAGTACTAAATGTCAACTGCGTCTCTAATCTAGAGAATAAGGATATTCAAAATTTCTCGGTAAACTTATTATCTTGATCCAAGATGATTTCCTCTAGTATCCCGTGCAATCTAAATATCTCCTTTAAGAAGATATCAGTAATCTGTACTTCCTTGTAGGTCAAAATCACTTGAATGAAGTGTGCTTCTTTTGACAATTTCGAAAATACTACAAAGATAGAATCATTTTTCTTCTTACTCTTAGGTAGACCCATGATAAAATCCATCCTAATGACCTCCTACTTCTATTCTTGAATGGGTAATGGATGCAACAACCCCGAAGGATGTTGGTGCTCATCTTTGAACAACTGACATTATTGACATTTTGCGATAAACAATGTTATGTCGGTCTTTAAATTAGGCCAGAAAAAGTGTTTCTCTATTGTGGATATCATATTTTGATATGCTGGATGCCCTGAGTAGGGTTTTCGATGAAATTCTATGAGGATACTGGACTTGATGTCCCGTCATTTTGGAAAGTAGAATTTCTCTTTGGACCATAGTAGTCTCATTTAGTATACCTTGTACTCTTTTTGTTGCTGAAACAACCTGTCCTCTTGGACCTTCTTCAAGATTTCAACATAGAAAGGGTCAAATATGTTGGTCGTTCTAATCCTCTCATGTAATCCAAATCGGTTTTTTGTTCTCCTTTCCCTTTACATGCTTTATCCCAAAATGGTACTCACTAAGGAAATCCAACCATCTAGCCTACCTAAAATTCAGATCCGATTTCTCAAATAAATAATTCAGACTCATATTCTCTTTTTTTAGAATAAATTTCTTCCCCAGGAGGTAGTGCCTCCACATCTTCAAAGCGTGGATGATGGCCGCTAACTCAAGATCATGGGTGGCATAGTTTTGTTCGTATTCTTTCAACTTACATAATTCATAACATATCATGTAATCGTTTTGCGGGAGGACTCCTGTGAGCCCTTCCTTGTTGGAATCCATGAAAACAATGAAATCCCCTTCGAGATCCGCAATTCGTAGTAATGGTGTAGTCGTCAAAACATGTTTGAGCTTCTGAAAAATTTCCTCCCACTTTGTTGTCCATAAGAACTTGTTCACCTTCTTTTGCAAAGAGGTCATGGGACAAGCTATCCTCGAAAATTTCTCAATGAAATTTCGGTAGTAACCAGCTAATCCCAAAATGGACCTACTATCAATGACACTAGTGGGGGTAGGCCAATATTCTATGGATTTAATCTTTTCCGGGTCCACAGCTATCCCCTTCTTGGAGACGATGTGACCCAAGTACTGTATTTGTGGTTTGCAAGAATCACATTTACTAAAGTTGGTGTAGAGTTGGTGTTCCCGTAACACCTGTAGCACTATGCAGAGGTTCTTCTCATGTTACTCTTTACTCTTAGAGAAAACTAAGATGTTGTCTGTAAATCCCAAAACAAATTTATCCAGGTATCTACTAAAGATATTTTTCATCATACACATAAAATTTGTAGGTGCATTGGTCAACCCGAATGCCATCAATACAAAATTGTATTGGTTGTACCTTATACGAAAGGTGGTTGTGTGAATATCCTCATCGTGAATCCATACCTGATGGTACTTGGATCGCAATTCAATCTTCAAAAATATCTTGGCTCCTTGTACTTGATCAAATAAGTCATCGATCCTAGGGAGTGGGTTCGGTTCTTGATGGTCATCTTGTTAAGTTGATGGTAATTGATGCACATCCACATCATACCATCCTTATTCTTTATGAAAAGTATCGATGCTCCCTAACGGGACATGCTTGGTTGAATATATCCCTTCTTTAATGTCCCCAAAAATTGAAAATACAAATTTTTTTATTAGGGTAGTAAAAACTACCTATGTGAAACAGTATTGAACCTGCGGAATATAACATACACCGACTGTACCACTGTTTGGTTGTGAGTTTTTCTTACCTTCTATTATCTTTCTTTCAATTATGAACATTATTGTATTTTACTTATGATGTCATAATGCTTGTTTACTACATTATTCTTATGGTTATACATCATTGTACATCTGTCGTTACTTGATTATATGCTTTGCTTGTTTCTTCATAGTCTTACTTGTTATTTATATGGTTCTAAATTAACTTTAATTCTAGAACTAAAGTGGGTGGAGTGGTGAGACTACTTCTCCCATGACAGTCTGAGAGGTAAAGTGTTCACATGTCTAGCAGGATTACTTAGTTCTTTGAACTAAGGCACCTCTTTCATCTTGTATGCATATTATACTCATCGACGGAGACTTGTAAAATTGCGCTGAACGTTTTGATCATTATCATACCTACTGGTTGTCAATACGGTCCTTTACGAACTCATCTTGTTAGATAGGTAATTTCTATTTTCATTAATTATCTGACCTAGATGAATTATCTATATGATACCTATCATTCATTATATTTTTATTTCATGTTTATATTATTATAAGCATTAACATATCTCTTGTTTTTATTGGTAGGTTATAACTTGGTTAGAAATGAAAATTGGATTTTATTCCTAGCAATGATACCATGGCATATTTCATATTCCATGGTTTCTAATCATTAAGCTTAGAGAATTTAGATATGCAATGTAATAAGGATTAATCTTATGTTCTAAATGATACATGTCATATGCTATACCTTGTACATTGTGACATGACTTTGGGTTAATGTATATAACATATGGACTAAGCATTACACTATTCATTGCATTGAGTATTACGATCGCGATTGGTGCCATTAATGCTTCTTGGGGTTTGGGGCAGCCCAAGCTTAGGGCTTGGATCCATGAATGACTTGTTCATTTCACTTGGTATCTGGATGGTTTTGGTCTCTGCTCTGTGTTGTGAATGGAGACGTCACCTTGGTTACAAAGGTAGGATTCGTGGGTTTCATGACTATGTTTTATGTTTGTTTTGTGGCTCCTTCTTTGTCATACTTCTCATCCTCATAATTTTTGTGGTTGTAGGTGGCAGAGTAAGCAAGGAGTGGGATGGCTCAGATATTGCATCTAACTCAAGAATTATGCCTTCGTAGTCATGGTAAGCATGTTACACAAACATAATCTTGTCACCTCTTGGTGTTGTGGGTAGGACCGGGTTATATTGTTGTTGTTTGGGATTTACTATGGGATTTCGATTTTCCTTTGGGCCTGTGTATGCAAGGTTTGGGTTTGTAAAAAGAATAATGGTATTGTTAGTAGCGAAAGGGGAACCTCGGGACTTCTAGAAGACTATGCATTTGTTTCTTTAAATCATGTTTTTATTTTGGCAGTTTTAGCCTTAGCAGCACCATTGCTTGCAATGTTTCATAGTCCTTGGCACAACTGTGTAAAATTTGATTCACAGATTTTAATGCTGGCTGTTTAAATGAATTTATACTGTGTTTATGTTTTTGGAAATGGTTAATGGAATGGACTGTGTGTAAATTATTATGATGTGATTGGTGTTTATTAAACTAGTGTTGTATGAGGCATTTTCTTGCGTGGATGCTCTGTGTAATTTCTTGTATTTAGTTCTTAGCTATAATACCTGACATCATATGGTTTAATGGCCATGCTGTGCATGACATGAGCCCTTCCCATGGTTTCTACGATAGCTTGGTTGGTTGCAATTCTTACTATTTTGTTTTATTAATAAGTATGTGGCATGTGGAAGAGCCATGGGTGAAACCCACGATGGCTATCATTGATGTCTATTTACTTTTAATGGAATGTGTATCTAGTTATTTGTGGCTAAGGCTGTGCTTACAACGTGAGTGCAGACCATGGACTCTCATGACCTTTCTGTAGCGAATGTATTGGATTATTAATCCCGCATAACCTCTACGTATAGCATGGCTGTGATGGTTGTACAATGAATCGAAAGGATTTGAATCCTCATCATTGTTAATGTAATGTGTTTTATTTTATGGTGGATGCGAATTGGGGTTTTAGGTGCCACAAGATTCGATTCCTGTCATATCTGGTCATTACTCTGGACTGTATAGGGATTACGATATGGTTTATAAAGTGATTATTGCATATGTATTTATATTGGGGATTTTATTAATATGAAGGGCATCATCACTATGTAGCTACTAGCAATGATAGTCTACAAGATTTGTTCCTGTGACTTTAATGTAATCACTAAGTTTTTTATTTAATGATTATGATTTTAGTTTGGTTAATTGTTGTACTATGGCTGTGAGCGATATTAAATGGGACTATTTAATTTTTATGGCATATGTTTGATTATGTGGATTTATAATGTTAGGACTATGGATTTCAAATAGTGAAAAGTGATTTGATCTTGGACCAAATAATGGTCACGATACTTACTTTGTTCATTATTTATGATGATGTTATTTTTAATGGAATGATTTAGTAGTTATTTTTAATTTAAATAAGCAGACCTTAAAAGGCCTTTAATGGTTTATTTATCTTCGATGTAATGTGGATCTACTTGTACTCTGTACTTAGTTGATTTGATTTATAATTCCATTCTAGAACGGTTAATGGATACTTGTAATTAGTATTCTGATTTGTTTACTATTGATTTTAGTTAGATAGATACTAATTTAGGTTTTAGATAACACATTAGGTCTGAACTAGTATTTAATTTAACATGGCTCTGCTCACAAATGAAATATGTCAATAGAGTAAAAAGGAAAAAAAGCAGATAGGTCCTAGTTCTGAAATAAATCCTAGTTTATACTTAACCTAGTAAAAATAATACATGAATTAAAACTATGGTGCATAACCCTTGATAAACATTTATAAATAAATTAAACTTACAGAAGTAAACTAATGAATAAACCCTAGATAAATCTAATATAGAAAATAACTTACACCCTAGGATTAATATTTAAAAATGCAAACCCTAGTAGATTTTAAACAGAGAAACAATTCATAGGGTTAGGAAATGAAATGTAATCATTTCCCTAACATAGCTAGTATTTATTCTAGATAAATAGAATAGGAAGTCTATGGCTTCATACATGTAACTTAAATCTCTTTTAATGGTTGAACCTGCACACTCAAACAACTAGCATTAACAAATCATAGGCATATCTTACCTTTGTATTGGATGACCGAATCACTTGGGAACTACCACGTTCCACCAAACCATGACCCGAAACCTTTCATGTTTTTAATCCCGATCCCCCTGAGCTAGAATCCAACATGCAAGTAGGTTCGAGCTCCTAAGGTTGGGTTTCCTATCTAGTATATCAGGTCTAGATCAGTTCTCCTTTTTCCTTCTAGGAAACGTTGTCCAAGAATTTACTTGGGAGAAAAATAGGCAGAAAATCACTCCTCCAAATGTTAGATGAGAACCCAAAGCCTTTCCTTGGATTGAGTATTTATGAACATAATTTTCAATCAAAGGGACATTTAAATCAAGAAACCTTGGTTTCTTGAGTTAACCCTTTTTAATTACTTTGGTAATTTTTAATATTTTAACTTAGGAACTTTCAACTAGTTCCCAATTAGACTTTTGTAGGTATTGGACTATTTATTATCTTTAAATAGTAAGTAATAATTGATGGAGATTTCCTTTCTTTCTTTCATCATTAATATTATTATTATATATATTCTTTATACATCCCATGAATAAAATACATAATAATATAACACTTGTTAACATTTGTCTTTGTGCATCATACACCATGATCCCTAGACTTAATGAAACTTCTTCATTAAGGTCAAATAGGTAGATGGTTAGGTCTACTGGGCTAGGAAGCTCTAAACATCCTTGCATGTTGGATTTCCCTTGTATAACATAGTAGTTCTTCAATGCTTGATGAGAATACAAAAATTCAAAATTTCATTTAATCACTTATAAATAAGTATGATGAGATCAATATTTTTCTCGAGTCGGTTTAACTCGGAAGTTATTAAATTCTTTTCAGTAACCCCTAGTGCTTACTAGAGCCCATACTCAACACTTTAATAGGAATTTAAAAACTTTGTGCAATTTCAGAGCTCTTCGCTCAACACTAATACTAGGATGTACTTGTACGATACACCGAGGGATATAATGGCCAAGGATCTGATGCTCCAGATCTTATGCTCAACATCAACATGGAAGGATCCAGGAATTATGACTAACACTTCCAAATATTATCTTTTCATGTGTTCCATATCTTCTTGCTCAACACAAATGTAAGTATTCATGTGCTCCAAACCTCCTCACTCAACACAACATTAATTACCCATGTGCTCTAGAGATCCTCGTTCAACACAAAACATTAATTACCCGTGTGCTCTGGAGCTCCTTTCTCAACACAACAAATCTCATCAATCATGTGCTTCAGGTTCCACGCCGAACAAAAAGCAAGCATATATATATATATCATCAACAATTGGCTTACGCCCAATATATAAAACTAAATCATCATATTCATATGCAGTGGGGTCTTTGACCAAATATATCAAAATAAAATATCAAATCAACATCATGGTCAATAGGAACATGCCTATAAGTGATAGGTTCAAAATTCAGGATATTACATCCCTCCTTGCTTAGAACAACACCCTCCCTGGTGTTCTAGGGACTCAAAATGACATCATGAAAGAAGGCGGGATAACCCTTTCTCATGGTGGCTTCATTCTCCCAAGTAGACTCATTAGCCTCAAAGTGCTTCCATTGCACTTTCAACTGGACTATGGTTCTCTTCTAAAGCTACACCTCTCTCTTGTCCAATATATGAATAGGCTCAGGGGAAAAATCCCCTTCAGGTTCCACCTGTAATAAGGACCAATCAACTACATGTTTAGCATCATAAACATATTTCTTTAACAAAGATGCATGGAAAACATTATGAAATCTTACATCTGCAGGTAACGCTAGCTCATATGCCTCTTGCCTTTTCTTGGCCAATATTTCAAAAGGTCCAAAAAATCTAGGTGCTAACTTACCACACCTACCCAAGATCAATGAGATTCATTTGGATTTTACTTTCAAGTAAACATGATCGCCTATTTGAAAGTATTTATCTTTTAGTTTTTGATATGTGTAACTTTTCTGGTGGTCTTGTGACTTCTTTAAGGTTCACCTGGACCTTGGTAACCAACTATTCCAAGTCCATCAATAAATCAGGCCCTAACATGAGCTGACCCACGGGGCTATCCCAAGTAATCGGTGTTCTACACTTTCGCCCATAGAGTACCTCAAAGGGGATCATCTTGATGAAAATATGATAACCATTGTTATATGCAAACTCTGTGAAATTTAGGTAATCCTCCCACTTCGTGGGGTTGTTCATGACATACATCCTAAGGATGTCCTCAACAATATGGTTTACTCTTTCTGTCTATGGGTGATATGCAGTGCTAAATTTCAACTGCGTCTCCAATCTGAACAATAAAGATCTCCAAAACTTTCTTGTAAACATAACATCTCAATCAAAGATGATTTCCTTGGGTATCCTATGCAATCTAAATATCTCCTTCAAGAAGATATCAGCAATGTTCACTTCCTTGTAGGTCATCTTCACAGGAATGAAGTGTGCTTCTTTCGACAACTTGTCAATGAATACAAAAATAGAATCATTTTGCTTCTTACTTTTTGGTAAACTTGTGATGAAATCCATACTAATGTCCTCCCACTTCCATTCTGGAATGGGTAATAGCTCCAGCAACCCTGCAGGATGTTGATTCTCATCTTTGACTAGTTGACATTCCTGACATTTCGCAATGAACATTGCAATGTCAACCATTAACTTAGGCCAGAAAAAGTGTCTCTTGACAATAGATATCATCTTTTGATATCCAGGTTGCCCGGAGTAGGGTGCACGTCTTATATTTTTAACATTTAAGCTATATGATCTTAGGATCTTATCTGAGAGAATAACAAGCACAACAATCAATCACAAGAGACACTGAACACAAATATTTTTCTCAGGGAAACCATAAAGGAGAAAACCCCGCAACTTCCTCAGAGATAGAATTAGAACCAAAAGTAAAACCTAAAGATACAAAAATGATCTCCCGACAGCAGTAGTCTCTCTCTCTTCTCCCAGATTCTTCTCTCTCTCTCAATTATGTGCTACAACTGAGTGTGTGTGACTAAGTAATAAATAAAGAGGCTCACTCTCTATTTATACTAATTCCTGACTTGAAATTAACTCACCAGGGCTGACTTCTCTAGGAGATTCTAATAACCCTAGTGCCACGCAACTGTAGGAACTTTAACCCTTTAACAATAAGGAGGGTTACCTTCAATGACTTTACATGAGTTTTTTACTTTATTGATTCTCCTGATAGGATCATCGAGGTATGACATGACACAATTACATCATTGATACTCCCAATAGGGACATTGGGTTATAACATACAAGTGAATACATTCTGAAGTTAAAAATACATCAACACTCCCTCTTAACTACGAAGGTATTCTCTCGACACAATTTCTGAGTACAAGTCTTCTTATATGGGTCATCACTGGATCATCATCAACTCCTCATTATCAAGTCATAATCATCAAGTTTGGATCATCACTGGGTCATCATCACTGCTTTTGCTATCTTGAAGAAATGGTGTTATCTCTCAATTCTACTTGTCACATGAAGTTCTACAAAACCATCCCTTTTCATGTTGGTTGTAGGCCTGGCCTCCATCTAGGTATTCATCATCTTCAACACTTATATCTGACCATGGAATGAACCATACAAAAAAGGCCTGCCCAACACTTACATCTGACCATGGGAGGAACACATCAAAGAACCATGTTAGAAAGGCACGCCCAGGACTCACATCTAACCATGGGAGGAACAAATAGAAAACCCATGTAAGAAAGGCCCAACACTCACATCCGACCTCATTTTGCTAGAAAGGCTCTACACTTACATCCGAACTCATCTTGTCAGAAAGGCTCTACACTTACATCCAACCTCATCTTGTCAGAAAGTATGTGCTCTTACATCTGACCTCATCTTGTTAGAAAGGCTCTACAATTACATCTAATCATGTGGGAACACATCCCGCAATCACATCAGAATGGGTCTACACTTATATCTTATCATGTGGTGTAAAATATGGTACAAAAAAAAATATCATTAAATTGGAGGATCGTTCAGAAGGCTAATAGAACAAAATGACCTGCAAATTTTTGTTTCGTTTTAAATCATTTCTTTTAAATCTCCCATTTGTCTTTAAAATAAAATGAGAAAAATAGAGTGACATCCTTAATTCTATGGAGGACGGAATTCAAATTCGGGTTACTGCTTACTTAGCTTCAGCTAATGCTCTCCATCACTTGATAGGTTCACAGCCAGGCTTCCATCTTCTATGTAACAGGAAAAATCTATGATGTGATGACATACTACACTCTCACGGTATGATCCCCTTCATGTCCTTTAGGGAACTAATGTTTTAGGCAGGATCTATGTTTTAAGCATAAATTTGGATTTCCTTCAACTTAAGACAACTCTTCTCAAGGTTTTTTGTTATACTACCAAGGGTAATGACAACCCTAAAACACATATACATTAATGAATTTACATCACCAACACTTATGAAATTTGAAATAACAACACCATCTTTGCTAAGTCCGAGCTTATACTTTGAATTTAGTGCAGTATTTTATGTAAAGGTTAGGATTAAAGGAATATTTAAAATAATGGTATCCTAACAAAAAAATTGTAACCAAACCTCATGTGTAGTCTCCACGTGACAGGGAAAGGATAAAGCGAGGCTGTCTGCCACTTAATAATCAAAAGTGAAGGGGGTGTCATAAAGAGTTGGACCAGTACCCACTACACTTTGGCTCTTCGATTAGTTCAATAGTACCAATTAGTCTGTCCCAAGAATTAAGAGCCATTACTGTGGTGGTACTCCCTCAATAAAAATGAGCAATTGGGAGTGGTTTCTAGGGTTGATGTATTCACAAACCATTTCGTCGATTCTCGTCCAGCCGAGGGAGGAGCTGCCGGCATATGTTCCCCTTACCAGAGATCAAAATTTGAAATGCTTGTAGGATCAATGTGCTATCCTTCTTTGATGTTCTCCCTCATTCTCGCAGGTAAGACACTCTGCTCCTTCCACATACTCTTGTTTTCCAAAAGGGAATCCATTGTTTTACTTACAATAACCCCTTTATGTGCTTTGACAAAACAGGACCCTCATCGATGGTAACCATTTGTGATACTATGAGGTAAGTAGTATCCTAACTGGTGAATTCCTCCTCCACTATGTTAGGTGAACTAGGGAGAACAAAATGGTTTCGTCTTTGATGATGCCAAATCACTCAGTCCTTTTCTTTTCGGAAATCAAGTGCCTCGCGATAGAGATGGAATGTCATTATCCTTGTATCAATTAAGATGTACTACAAAAGTTAAAAATACATGGGGTCTAAAATTAATTTTCACTGCCCGAGCAGGATGTAATTTTGTTTAAGGTTTTTCTCCCTTTTGTTACTAGATATATGTTTTTTTTAAAGAATAGGGTAATAAGGTTATGGCCCGGTCAAAAATTAAGCTTTTACTGTAAGTAAGAATGCAGTGCATTTATAATTTTGTTTTACCATATATACTTGGTTGTTATTATGTTAAAATGTAATTCACTTTACACTTCTGCTACTAGGGATTGTAATTCTTCAACGATTCTCGGACTCCTTTGTAAAGTATTTATTATCAAGGGAAAAATCGTAAAAGAACTAGTAAATACAAGTTTTCTTTAAGGTCGACGCATTGGGACTCCTAGGTTCTAAAGCCTTAGGGTTTTCCATAGTGATAGTGCTTTTCTATCATAAAGATCAGCTGCCTTTATCCTTAACGCTCACGCTCCATCAGAAGAACTTGCGAGAACAACAATGTCAATGAAAACTTCCTGGTGGATTTGTCTCGCTTTTTGACCTTTCCCCACTCCAATGAGGAGGTAGTATAGAGTCTGAAGGAAGTTTCCCTCTATAATCATTCTTAAAAACTAAACAGATAGGTGACCAACATAACTGTGGGGTAACCCGTAATCATTGTGTAACAAAATTTACCGGATCCATTTTTGGTATCAATTCTTATACTATTTGGTACTATGCTCGTGGAGCAAAATTAAGGCCACAAATGAAGGTATTCCCTTTTAGACAGGTTTGTCGCCAGCACTAGAACTACAAGTCGCAAAGCGTTTAACAATGTAAAAGCTGGTAAGTTTCCAAAACTGGAAGAAGCAGCCATCAATAATTTTGAACCCTGACCAAAACCGAAATGGAAGTGGCTCACAAGTAGTAATTACATTGCGAAACTCAAACTGAGCAAAAGGGAAAAATAGTTAACACAAGTAAAGGGTTAAGTCATGCACCTCCATAAACCTAGTGTAATAACCCTTGATAGCTGAGATTAGGATTTTTGCATGCCTTTCAACATAATATACGTGATTTCCTAGATTTGCAAAAGTATTGTGGAACCAATTTACTAGTTGTTTCCTATATCGTAATGTACTGTGCAAACATTTTTACAGGCTACTTAAGTAGTGATGTTTTGTTGTTTTAACTACTACTTTTGTATTTTTCAAAAAAGGCATGGTAAAGAAAATCATGAAATCAAAGTGAAACAATTTATTTTCATAAGTTTAGCACTTTAAGTATCCATTTTCTCTGTTGAGATATTCCAGTAACAATCCAATGGCCCAGAGTAAAAACAGTATTCTACTGACATGGTTTTAAATTCCTCTATTACAACTATGGAGTAGTATGGTAAAATAGTTATGTATAGAACAATAACCATCCTCTAAGATGGATTCGTCCAGTTAGGTTTTTGTGTCATCCTAATGAACGGGACTTGTAATAAAGATCCTACCATATTTAGGTACAACATATACCAACATCATCCGAATAGCAAAAGGCCCTTAAAAATACAATCTTAGGTACAACTTATATAATCCTCATTCAAAACAATGAAATCGTTATATAGAAGAACCTGTAAATCCTCATTCAAAACAATGAAATATTTATATAAAAGAACTTGTAAATCCTCATTCAAAACAATGAAATCTTTATATAAAAGAACCTGTAAATCCTCATTCAGAACAATAAAATATTTATATAAAAGAACCTATATATCCTCATTTAGAACAATGAAATTTTTATATAAAAAACCGGTAAATATGAAGACCGGAATATGGTTGAAACAACCACATTCGTCCCAACCTTATATTAGGTTCATCTTAGAGTTTCCTAATCACCCCCAAGCCAAACCATGCATGCCAACAGAAGGGGCGACTAACCACAGCTCCAAATTCCAAATCTTGTTCATGCATCCTTACCTAACACCAAGTGCTCACATAGCAAGAGTGTATCTATTCAGCATACTAAGTAGCATCCTACCTCACCCATATGCTTCCCCTTTATTCCAAATTTTTGTCTAGGTATTTTCTATTAGCAGCCGATTCCTCACAGAATTCAGGGAGATAATAAAATCTCTGATTTCTACGGGGTGTCCAATGTCATTAAGGCACTTCTGACACCTCTTTTCATTTTCCTTGAAGTTATCCTGCCTTGTCCATTGCTGTTACATGCACGTTTCCTCATTTAACCTGGATGTTTCCACTTTATTCCTTTCAATGTTTAAACCCTTAGGTTTTATTACATCAGTCCTTCTAGGATTCCTTGGCATATTTTTTCCATCAGCCAAATTTATTAATTAATTTAATCAATAAAAACTTATAATTGAAAGTTTGTATTTTGGGGGACGTTACATCCTCACCCCCTTATTTCAAACACTGTCCTTGGTGTTTAGTCTTCTTCCATTGGACCTGGAAACAAGCTAGGATACTTTATTCGTATTTCTTCTTCTAGCACCCAAGTCACCTCCTCAAGACTAAAGTGCTTCCATTGCACCTTTACCTGAGCAATGACTTGGTTCTAAAGTAATGTTTCTTTATTTCCCAAAATGTGTAAAGGTTCCACTTGAAATTCTCCTTCTAGTTCCACCTATACCAAATTCCAATTGATAATGTGAGAAGAATCATACACATACTTCTTTAATAATGAAACATAAAAAACATTATGAATCCTTAAATGAACAGGTAATGCCAGTTTATATGCTACGGGTCCGATTCTTTCTAGGACATGGAAAGGTCCACAAAATCTCGAAGCTAGTTTTTTGCAACCCCCAGCTTGAGGGAACTCTTTTTAGGTTTGACCTGTAGGTATACATGGTCACCAACACAAAACTATTTATGTTCTCTCTTTAAGTCTTTGTAGATCTTTTGACGATCTTGAGCCACCTTCAAATTTTTTTGCACCTCATGAACTATTCATTCCATCTCTTGTAACATCTCAGGTCTGATTAATATACGGTCCATAGGGTTATCCCAACTGACTAGGGTATTGCATTCTTTCCCACATATTATTTCAAATGGACTAATTTTAGCTGAGGCCTGGTAATGATTGTTATATGCGAACTCCACCAAATGTAAATAGTCCTCCCACTTAGTGGGTCTTTTCATAACGTACATTCTTAACATGTTTTCAATGATTTGGTTGGTATGCTCTGTTCTCCCATCCGTTTCAGGATGGTAACTCATGCTGAAATTAATCCCGGTTTCTAAACCTTCAAATAAAGATTTCCAGAAATTTGACGTAAATTTTACATCCGTATCTGAGATTACTATTTTTGGCACTCCATGCAATCGAAATATTTCTTTTAGGAATATCCCTGCAATATCTACTACTTTATGTTTTGATTTCACTGGAATGAAATGCGCAGACTTTCTTAACTTGTTAACTACGATCATGATGGAATCATGTTGTTTCTGTGTTCTAGGAAAACTAGTGATAAAGTCTAGTGATATGATCTCCCATTTCCACTGAGGAACTGGTAAAGGATGTAATAACCCAACTAGATGTCTATGTTATGTTTTGACTTGGTGGAACTCTAAGCATTTAGACAGATATTCAACTAAATCAGACTTTAAAGCTGGTCAAAAGAACTTCTTTCTCAGAGCAGTTATCATTTTGTGGTAACTGGGATGACTTGCAAAAGGGGGTTTGTGCATCTCATTCAAAATAAAAGGCTTGATTTCCAAATTTTTAGGCATGTACAATCTATCCTTAAACCAAATAAGACCCTTTTGGTCGACTTTGAAAGATGTGGCGTTTAAGTTGACCTCATTATTCTATATTTCACTAAGTAGTTTTGCATAATCAACAACCTGAGTACTTGTTGTTTTTACTTTATCCAAAAGGTCACTCTTGGGTTGACTCAATATTACCCCATTAATTCCATTGGTTCTCCAACTAAGTGCATCTACAAAATTGTTTTCCTTAACCTTTATATGCCTTACCTAAAAATCAAACTCGCTGAGGGAGGCCATCCATCTTGCTTGTCTAGCATTTAGTCCTGAGTGCATAAACAATTTTTTCACACAAGTGTTATCAGTTAGCAACAAGAATTTATTCCCCATTAAGTAATGCTTCCACATTTTCAAAGCATGTACTATATCTGTCAATTCCATGTCATGAACTACATAGTTATGCTCATGTTCTTTTATCTTACGAGATTCATAATAGACCACATGTCCATCCTGAGACAAAACTCCACCTACTCCTTCTTTGCTAGCATCTGTATAGACTGTGTAGTCTTTTGGGGGGTCTTTTACTTTTACGACAGGTGCATTGGTTAATAAATTTTTAATTTTGTCAAAACTTTCTTAACACTTTGACGACCAAACAAACTTTAATCCCTTTTTCTGCAAGGAGGTAATAGTATAGGGAATTCTAGAGTACCCCTCAATGAATCTCTGATAATAGCGGGTAAGTCCCATGAAGGATAGAATGCCATCTACATCCTTGGGTACTGGCCACTCAGATATTGCCTTGATTTTTGTGGGTCTACCGCAATTCCCCCCTTGGATATAACATGACCTAACTACTGAATTTCAGCTTTGAAAAAATCACACTTTTCTAGCTTGGCATACAGTCGGTGCTCCCTTAAGGTTTGCAGTACCATTCTAATGTGATGTTGATGTTCTTCTTTCGTTTTCGAGTAAATCAAGATATCGTCAATAAAAATTAGTATAAACTGATCTAGATACTTGTTAAAAATACCATTCATTAGGAACATAAATGTGACAGGGGCATTTAAACTGAAGAGGATCACTACGACTTTGTAGTGTCCATAACGGGTTCTGAAGGCGGTCTTGTTCATGTCCTCCTTTTTAATTCGAATCTAGTGGTAGCCATATCCTAAGTCCATATTGGAGAAAACTCTCGCTCCCCCTACTTGATCAAACATATCATTAATTCTAGGTAGGGGATACTTATTCTTTATGGTTACTTTGTTTAACTTCCTATAGTCAATACAAAGTCTTAAGGTTCCAACCTTTTTCTTAACAAACAGGATTGATGCACCCCAGGGAGACACGCTAGGCCTTATATAACCTTTATCCAATAGTTCTTGTAACTGAATTTTTAGTTTAGTCAACTCCGAGATGCTCATCCTGTAAGGTATTTTTGACACTGGTGCAGACTCAGGTGGAAGCTCAATGGAGAAGTCAATTTCTCGTTGAGGGGGTAAACCTAATATTTCCTCTAGAAATACATCAGGGAATTCCCCTAGGACAAGATGTTGGTTTTAGGATGTCTAATTTTAATTTAGAAGTAGGTCAACAACCCTAACAGCATAGAGTTTGCATTCTTTTCTTATACATTTCTTCAGCTGCATAGCATAAATTTGTCTTATAGAAACCGGTTTGAGTATGTCGTTTGCTATTCGAAGGATCTAATATTCAGTGATATAAGTAAATTTTTTGAAAAACAATTTAGCACTACTTTATTTTTTTCTAACCAATCCATGCCAATTATCATATTGTACGACCCTAAAGGTAAAATGTTCAAGTCAATTCTAGTTTTATGATCTTGTAACTTAACTTCACAATTAGCAATAAAATCAGTTACCTTTCTTTTAGCCCCGTTGGCCAACTGAACCAACTAGGGCTTTGTATGATTTACCTTGGTGAGTTGGCAGATATCCATCATCCTTAGAGGAATGTAGCTTAAGGTAGATCCTGGATCAATTAACATATCAAGGGTGTGATTAGAAATTGTACCTTCGATTTCCACTATTGCAGATTGATGATCTGCTTGCCGATCTTCCAGGGTTGCATTAATTATGTGGTAAATTTTGCCAATTGCCCTAACAGTAGACGCTTCTTGAATGTTGTGCAACATATTTCTTATCCCATTGAAACATGGGAAATTTATTCATAAGTGGGGTTCCCCACACTCCCATCATTTTAGAGGTTCTTTAGGAGCCACATCAGCCCCCTTTATTCCTATATTAGTCGGTTTAACATTTTTTGATGGTAGCTATTCATTTTGTTGTAAGAATTTCTTTGGAAATTTCTTGGCATATTTCTGAAGGGTGGTGGCTTAAAAGCCTTGTTTCTTCCACTCGTTAAAATTCTCTTGCTTCCTATCCTTCCATGTTTTGGAGAGGTCATTCCTTTGTTTATACTGCTCAAAACATAGTCTGGCTTTCCTCAGTACCTCATCCAAAGACTTTAGACTGCCAAATTTAATTTGGTCCTTATAAGCCTATGGGAAATAGCTTAGGAACCTTTGTAACTTCACCTTTTCTTCCTTGATTTAGGGTACGAACCGAAGAAAATCTAAAAACTTGTTAATGAGGTCTTCCATGGTCATTTGGCCAAGCCTTAACTCATAAAACTCTTTGGTTTTCCTTTCATAGTAACTCTCACATAGATACTGTTTCTTAAAGAGTTTTTTGAAATCAGCCCATTCCATATTTTTCTCCTTGAGTCCATGTGATATCTTGATATCCTACCACCAATTGCTAGATTTTCCTTCTAGATTGTAAACTGTCATTCAAACTTTCATGTTACTGGAATAATTGTAAATCTAGAAGTATTTTTGAATGTACATCAACCACGCTTCTACTTCCTCCCCAGTATTTGATTCCCCGTCAAAACTTGTGGGTTTGATCTTTTTGAACTCACCTTCCAGGTGATCGACCTTTCTTTTTTCGCCAGTTTTGACTTGGTTTTCAGAACTACCCTTTATTTCTATGCTTTCCTCCCTTTCTGGGGCCCTCCTTGTCTCAGTTTGTGGTTCCTTGCCATTATTCATTTCATGTAGACTTTGCAGTAAGATCACATTGATTTCCTACTGTTTTTCCTGAGCTTTCTTGAGCTGTTCATTATCTGCTTTATAGCTTTGTATTTCAACGATCAGATTCCTCATAGTTTCTAGCACTTGACTTGCTTCTGAATGTTCTATCTCTGGTTGTACAATCGGTGGTACTCGTTCATTTTTTTTGGGTTGGTCTTCATTTTCATTCAGCGAAGCCATGATGTGTCCTGTAACAAACATAAATTTTGCAAGTATACACAACACAAACATTCCAATATTTTGTTAGAATGTTGTTAAAACTAACCTTTAGCAAAAAGTAGATGTTTCCATTAGGCTACAGGGATGAACCTATGCTCATAGCATATGTAAAATACTCTAAAAAAGTTCTCATTAAATTCGAGGCTCGTTCAAAAGGCTGATAGAACAAAATGACTTGCAAATTTATGTTTCGTTTTAAATCGTTTCCTTTAAATATTTCATTTGTTTTTAAAATAAAATGAGAAAAACAAAGTGAGTTTGTTTTTAAAATAAAATGAGAAAGACAAAGTGACGTCCTTAATTCTGTGGAGGACGGATTTCAAATTTGGGTTACTGTTTAATATGCTTCAGCTAATTCTCTCCATCATTGGACATGTTTACATCCATGCTTCCATCCTTTGTGTAACCGAAGAATTGTAACCAGAGAAATTTATGATGTGACGATATACTACACTCTCATGGTATGATACCCTTCGTGTTCTTTAGGGAACTATAGTTTTAGGAAGGGTCTATGTTTTAAGCATAAATTTGGATTTCCTTCAACTTAATACAATTCTTCTCAAGGTTTTTTATTATACTACCAAGGGTAATGACAACCCTAAAACACATATACATCAATGAATTTACATCACCAGTATTTATAAAATTTTAAAGAACAACGCCGTCTCTGCCAAGGATGAGCTTATACTTTGAATTTAGTGTAGTATTATGTGTAAAGGTTAGGATTAAAGGCATATTTAAAATAATGGTATCCTAACAAAAAAAATTGGAAGCAAACCTCATGTGAAATCTCCACATGACAGGACAAGGATAAAGCCACCTCATGTGCAATCTCCACGTGACAGGACAAGGATCAAGCCAGGCTAGGCGCCACTCATCAATTAAAGTGAAGGAAGTTTCATAAAGAGTCGAGCAAGTACCCACTGCCTTTTGGCTCTTCGATCATCTCAATCGTACCAATCAGTCTGTCCCAAGAATTAAGAGCCATTACTGTGATGGTACTCCCTCGGTAAAACCAAGAGATTGGGTGTGGTTTCTAGGGTTGATGTATTCTCAAACCCTTGGAGTGAGCTACCAACGCGACGATTTTGCCCGGCAAAAATCGTCGCGCCGGCACTCCGACCGTTGGCGACCTCGTCCCGGCACCCGTCGCCAACGGCGTCCGTTTCTTAATTTGCTGTTAACCATGAACGTCCGTCCATTTCTCCTCCGTCGCATCCCATCCTGTGCAGCACTGTCTCCCCCCCTGCCACCTAATCCCTCCCACCACAATTCAAACTATGGTGCTCCGTGAACCCACACCCTACATTGATCCCCTCGCCTTGCAATGATCCCCTGCAGCATTCCAAAATCTCTGCTCATTATACATTAAACAAACTCCATTAAGGGGAAGATTGAAGAGATTCAGCTTCACGACCACCTGTTCAGATTCGAGCACCTTCCTTATTCGATTGAAGGTGGTTGCTACTGTATTCAGCTTCACGACCACCTGTTCAGATTCGATTCATGGCTTTTTAGTTTGGGCAGATTTGTTTGTATTTATTTTTTCAAAAATCTGAGAAACCGTTCAAGGTTGAGGCGAACCTACGAAGAATCCTTCAAATTGATCTAGAAATCTCAAGATGTTAAAGTAGGGTAGCATGCCTAGCAAGGTTCTTTGGATCGCTCAAGCTGCTCTCAGAAGAGCAAGCGATGAATCCCTTCCTCAGGCAAGAAACTGGCCACTGTGCGAGAGGTAAATTCAGGTTCTCTCTGACAAAAATAGCTTTTTACTATTTATTTAAAGTTGAATCCATTTCTCAATACGTCTCTCCCCAGAACTGGGGTTTTCTATTTTCTACACTTCCTCCTACCGGTTGGGGATGGTAGCCCGATCGATGGACTTATGACACTCACCTCACCTGCAAATGGTCTAGTTTCGTCACAAGAATTCATTTTTAGATCCCCGATAAGGAGTAGTATGTATTCATATTTCCCATCAAAATGATGAGTTCCTTAAATTGCCCAATTAAAACAACGCCGATAGGTAAATCGGGGCCATATCATGCTTAGCTAAATGCTCTGTTTTATGGTCTAGCAAGAATTTTTTTAATTCTATATCATTATTTTTTGTGCTGCTTCAATCAGCCTAATTTAGTTGAGTTCATTGATTTTTTCGACATCATTGGTGACTATTTGTTAAAGGTGGTTGAGAAGGTTCGCAATAAGGTTCGAAACTGGACTCCGGCTGGATCAGCGAGAGGTAAAGTCAGGTTCTCTACCCCAGCAAGAATTCAAATTATATCATTAATTTTTTAATTCTTTATCATTATTTTTTTATGCTGCTTCAATCAGCCCAATTTAGTTGACTTCAAAGAACTTTACCTCTATCTTGGGTGAACCACCTTGCATGCTCAACTGACAACAAGAAGGATTACTAAATGGTAACATGTAGTGTTAATAATAAATAGGGGATAATACGTCATAATAATGGATAAGGCACAATGAATTGGTTAATACTTTTGAAAATTATATCCTTAAATTTAATAGTCTAACCTCATAGTAGTTACCATAGAGATGACTTACATGTCAGGAGATGCTATCTGAATTTTGGAGCAGTGGCAACTGCACAAAGAAAGTTGCTGCTGTCCTTTGGTCAATTAATTTTTCTCTATATATTACTATTGACAAGAACTCTTGGATGTGCTACATCGCAAAAGGTGAAGTAGTTGCTTAAAATGGATGGTAATCATCATTAATTAAAAAATTATGTGAATTATATTAATAAACAATTTTCTCCTTGTGACTAATTTTCATTTTCATAGGTGGTCCATTTTGGTGACAAATGGATGATCTTACAGCCAGGTAGTAAAGCAGTAGTGTCTGGTATATAATACAACTAACAAGGATTTTATATTAATAAACAGTTTTCTCCTAGTGACTCCTTTTCAGAGGTGGCCCATTTTGGTGACAAATGGATGATCTTACAGCCAGGTAGTAAAGTAGTAGTATTTGGTATATAATAACACTGACAGGATATCCTTCTTGCAAAAAGTCCATTCAATTTGGCAGAAGTTTTAGCTTTGAAATCAAAACTTCCTATATAGATGTAAGCCAACAGGCTATATCGGTTTAAATTAAGAGGACATTTTTAGGAAAGATGCAAACACTCTTGAGCTCAAAGCAAAAGAAAACATGCTAGCCTTCCTTGCTTATGTAAAACAGGGAACCCAACAGGCTATATCAGTTTAAATTAAGAGGACATTTTTAGGAAAGACGCAGGCACTCTTGAGCTCAGACCAAAAGAAAGCATGCTATCTTTCCCTGCTTATGTAAAATGTGGGAACTTGTGTGACCAACTTATGTTTCCATGGTATATCAATTTTGATGTATATTTCTATTGATTCCTAATGAAATATATGATACATTTAAAAAAAAATGAGGGTGAAGTGTTGCTGATTAACAAAACTCTAAAAATGATCTTGAATATATTGAATAGAATACATACCGATTTCATTTTGCTGAGCATTTCTGCATCTGGTGTATCTGTGTCACAAATACTGATAACTTCTTTCCTTAATACCTCCTGCCATTATGGGTTTATTTCCAGCAAGAATATCGCCCATGTTAACAAATTGGAAGTTGTCTCATGGCCTGTAAAGAAAAATGTATTGCATTCATCCATGAGTTCATCAATAGTCATGCTTAGATTTCTTTGGGACCCATCCAATTCCTTCTGGTTGGCTGTCATCATGATTCCAAGTAGGTAATTTCCATAGCCAACATGAGTTCTTGTTGTTGTTTTGGGCGCCAACCTACTTTGAATTATAGAATTTAGGATTTCTTTAACCCTTCTATCAATCTTCCAAGCATACCGGTTCTTTCTTGTAGGAATGTATCTACCAAAAATTCTAGGATTATAAGCCCACAATCCTTAATTATAAGTATTCCGAAGCATTAGTGTTTTTCTAGAAGCTCTATGGATTACTTATAGCTTTCATTAGACATTAAGTAAAGACTATATGCATTATGGCACTAGCCCATAGAACAACAGGTCCCAATGGACGTTAAAAGAAAACATGAACATAACTGCAAGCAGTAATGAATTTTTAGTTTGATGCAAAACTATACAATGTAAAGATAAGTATATTGTAATTACTGGCTTCCTGGGACAAAGACAGATCGTTCCGCTTGAGCAGCCATTTCTTGTAATTCTCTCTGCAATTCAAATACTTCTTCGCCTTCATTGTAATTGATACTGAATGTAGTATGCGACATGGTGTCTGCTGTTAATGCTCTCAACTCGCTATGAACATCGATTTCTTTGCCATGAGAGTCTGCCTGAGACATCATCTCTTGCCAATTCTCGAGCATGGACGAAGTGCAAGCAACCATTCTCTTCACCACTGTCTGTCGTTGGAAGAATTAGAACACAGCTAAAGTCAATGGCATAATCTAAAAGACTCCAACTCTCAACGAACCCCTAAAAAATAGTCTAGTTGATGCCCATTATTGTTTAGAGAGGTAGGAAAATTAACAACTTATAAAATATAATTGACGTGATTGAGCAAAACATTCTTGAATATAAGATATCACATGGCCATTAATAAAAAAATTCTACATTAAGGATTTTTCAGTGTCAATGAATTTGTTAAATCCAATTGTCTAAGTTCTTATCGTTTTCTTACTCTATACTTATCAGGTATCATTGAGCACCCAGGTTCTCATTATAGTTGGGCTTGGACTTGGGCTTGGGAACTCTGCACCAGCTATATATGTTCAAATTGTAAGTTTAATAATTAATAATAACTTGGTGTATATATTTACCTCCATACTTATTAGGCATCCACCTTGACTGGGAATGTCTGCACAGGCCTGCTAAGGTCAAATTTAAGCCATATATTGATGGTAACCAATGCATATATTTAAGGAATTGCTTTCCTTTTGTTGATCTATAGTATACCTATATTCAATAGTCCTAGACATGTAGGGTGACAATAGTTTCTGAAGGTTGAAAATCTTCAATTCAACACTAGAGGAGAAACTGTTATAGTTGTTCATCCATTATCAAGTGTTATTGTACAGTGATTGTATGGCATTCCATGAATCCAAACCTTAAGTTTATCAATATTGAAGACAGGGCTCACAATCCTCCTGTGCTTGACCCATCTCAATCCATCCATGAAAAATAGTCCTCGCCCAAACAAAACCAATATAAAAGGCCTTGGGATGTCCTTTTCATAGTGAGTGAATTTATTCAATAAAACTTCCTTGATTAGCTCTGGTTCTGAAATGTATAGCCTTGAACGGATTCCATGCCAATAGAAAAATGTGTCACATGAACAGAAATAATTACCAAATACTAATCAGACATTGATTTCAACCTTGAGCAGAGTTCCAAATAGCTAGCACAAAGTATATGTTACGAATTCATTGTTGTAGTAGACTAATGGCTACAAGAGCTACCTATAAAAGTAAAACAAACCTAGAAGGAAAAGAGAATGAATGAAAGAGAGAACCATATATCTGATGCCACTTATGGTAGTGTGGTGTGATTCTAGGAACAATGTCATGAGAAATATCCTGCATAGGCTGTGCATAAGCCTCCCTGAGAAGCCCTGTGGATTCTGGCACGTTCCCAGCCAGTATCTGGTAAGGTGGACCTCTTATCCCTTGGCCTGTATAGGCCTTGTGGAATGCATAAGGCCTCCATATGAGGTCTATAAAGACTTTAACAACTATACCACCAAACAAAACAACTAAAATGGAAACAAATGCTTCAAAATTGCTTCTATTTACAACATCCATCATCAAAACCTCACACAACACTAACTATTATAGGGCTACTTCAATGTGATTGCCCTATAGTTATCTGTGTCAATGAAATGGGGGTGACACTCAAAATTTATAAGTGCGCTTGAAAACTTAATGAAATCACATTGAACTCTAAATTTCCACATTCACACTCCTCAATGAAAACGGGGACCTGAAAATGCAATGAAACCGCACTCAGCTCCAAAGTGCCACAATCACAGCCCACATGGTGTGCATGGGACCTGAAAATGCAATGAAAACCGCACTAACTCTCTAAAGTTCCATAATCACAGTCCACATTTTTCCTTTCACCCAACTTTACAAGTAAATCAAATGTTAACTTCAATGACTACTCATTAATACACTACATGATACTGTCGATCTGCCAATCAGAGATTGGCATAGGGGGGACAATTTCAACCATAGTTGTCATTTTCATTTCATAGTTAAGCATATATCCATCTCAACTTAGACTACAGGCAACAATAGAATATATATGACTACCAGCCAAGTCGGTAAGCTATACATTTGATATATTGATGACGTTCCATTTGAAGTCGGTAAGCTCTACATCTAGAACGAATCAACAAACAAAGACTAACTAATAGAGAAATACGTGTTTGAATTTATAATGCTAAAATATTGCCATGAATCATGATAATGTGCTTCCAAGTTCCAACTCAATGATCTGCACTGCACTGTGCTATTCTGTTCAGCACTGGACCGTTTTTAGGTCTCAATGCCTTAAAACAGAACCAAGATGTTGTTGTTTTTTTGAAACTAACAGGTTGTACTTCTACTCATGTTTGGATAGGGATCCTATCAATTATATTTTTAAAGTGCAAAAAGTTGAGAAAAGATGGTGTCTTTAAAGGATTTAGCCTTTATGAATTTATTAATATATCTATAGTTAAGATAGATTTAGGGCAATGAAAAAACTATATTCATAATAAAATATAAATGAAAAAATGTTAAAAAATAATATGTAAATTGTAAAGATAAACAAATTACATATATCTATATCAAGTAATTAAGTCCATAGGTTTTTAGATATTATGTCATATTTTGGATTTGTTTGAACTGATCAACAAGATTAACCTAATGTAACAAGTGTATAGTCTAGATTAATTTCATGGTCCTAGCTCCTAGGGTTTCCCAATTTCAAGTGTATAGTCTAGTGCAAATTTAAACTCTAAACTCTAGCTCCTAGGGTTTTCGAATGATGATAATGTATAAAAGTGCTCTCTCCTCCCTTGTATATACAATAGGTGAGGGAGGATAACATAAAATAAGGAATAAGTCCATACAAGTAAAAAACAAGGAAACCACTCATGGAGTGCTCTATAATACAAGGATGTGTGTGTGTCAAACGAGGGTTTATCCAACCGCCAAATTAAAACACCCTCCAAATCATGATCTTCCTTAAGACAAATGCCTCCCGTCTTCCTCTAACATGGTGCACTCTCCAACAAGATGTTAGTCCAACACTCCCTATTTCATAACGGTCCACTATCCAAGTGTCCTCATGCAAGGCACTCTTCCTCCAACTATGTGCCACATGTTCTCTTATGTGTACCAATGTGGTCCCAAATCTCTAATGTTCCTCCTCAACATCTGTGTCAAGGTCTATCACCAACCTCCAGGAATTATGTTTCGAAAACAAAAGCTTTCATGTGTGGTATCAACGATAGGTATCAAAATTTAAACTTATCGCACATGAAAGTGGTTCCCACATCATGGTTTATTTGCTGGCCTCAATCTTACAATTAATAATTATAGGATAGGGCAAGCACTTGCTTGTTGCCCCTAGATAATGTATACAAATTATGTCAAAGAAAGTGAGGTGTTAAGAATGTCTCTGACATGGGCAATAAAATCATGCTCTAATTCGCACAACATCCATATTCCCTTGAATGATGAAGAGGGAATCTGAAGATAAACTACTAGGTCAAGATCCTTTTTGTTGACCATTTGCATGTAAATGGAAGGCATAATCATGGGCACTTTCATGTCTTCTATCAGACTAAGCTAACAAGTACAGGTTAGGAAAGCACTTGCCTCTTCCCCAGCTGGAACTCCGCCACGCATGGAACTCTGCCCGATTGGATTTCTTTGTCTTTTAGAACCCATATACTAGGTATTATATGTAAGAATATTGGGAGCTCGTTGTTTTCTCATCATTTGGACGAAAATCTTGAGCTCATCCTCAATTTTTTCATTCCTCCAAATCCCTTTGCTATGGCTATTGAAGCTTATGATGCCTGGAATATAGCCATGTGCTTACATTCCTTCAAATAGTTTGAATGCAGCGGGATTAAAAGTATACAAAGATCATTGCCATGCATGGAAACCTACCTGGAACTTTGCCTTGTCTGGAACTTTACCCTACATGGAACTTTGCCTCGTCTAGAACTCTGCCCTGCATGAATCTTTTCCCGGCTGGAACTCTGCCCTGGCAGGATCTCTGCCCCAGCTGGAACTCTGCCCTACTTGGAACTCCGCCCCGTTTGGAACTCTACCCTGCATGGATATTTTCCCTGGATGGAACTCTGCCTGCATGGAACTCTGCCCTGGTTGGAACTTTGCCATGCATGGAACTCTACCTCGGCTGGAACTTTGTTGTGCATGGAACTCTACCCCGCCTGGAACTCTGCCCCAGCTGGAACTCTAACCTACCTAGAACTCTGCCCTGTATGGAACTCTACCTTGCTCGGATCTTTTCCCTAGATGGAACTCTGCCCTGGCTGGAACTCTGCCCTAGCAGGAACTTTTCCTAGGATGGAACTTTGGCCCACCTCAAACTATGCTCACCTGGAACTCTGCCCCGGTTGGAACTCTGCCCTAGATGGAACTCTGCACCGATTGGAACTCTGCCCAGGCTGGAACTCTTCCCAGGATAGAACTCTGCCCGGGCTAGAACTCTGCCCCAGTTGGAACCTTGCCCAAGTTGGAACTCTACCTTGACTGGAACTTTGCCTCGTCTGAAATCATGGCCGCCTGGAACTCTACCCCGGTTGGAACTCTGCCCTGCATGGAACTCTGCCCCGGTTGGAACTTTGTCGTGCATGGAACTCTACCCAGCTGGAACTCTTCCTCGAATGGAACTCTGTCATGCATGGAACTCTACCCCACCTAGAACTCTGCCTCGGCTGAAACTTTGCCTAGGATGGAACTTTGCCCCACCTGAAATTATGCTTGCCTAGAGCTCTGCCCTGGTTGGAACTCTGCCTGGGCTGGAACTCTGCCCTACTTGAAACTCTGCCTCGCCTGAAACCATGGTTGCTTAGAACTCTTCCCTGCATGGAACTCTTCCCATGTTGGAACTCTGCCCTGGCTGGAACTCTGCCTTGCATGGAACTTTACCCTCGATGGCATAATGGAAATGCTTGAGTTTCTATTTTGTAAATTTCTTCTTGGTTTCTGGTTTATCTATTTGGTTCATTGATCTGTATCTTGTTTCGCTTATATGGTGGTTTGAAACCTCGTTCATGGCCAATTAACCCTAGAAGCTTCAATGAAAGCCTATAGCCCTTGATTTCCTTCCCTAGCATTGTCAAATCCTTGAAACTTATAATTGGTGTATAAAATGTCCTAATGGTGGACAAATATAGGTTACGATACCTTGTATTGACCTTTGAGCCCTAAGAACTATGCCCCTCCTGGAACTCTGCCATAGCTGGATCATTGCCACGCATGGAACTCTGCCCTACCTGGAACTTTTCCCTACATGGAACTTTGCCTCGCTTGGAACTCTGCCCGGCATGGATCTTTGCCCGGATAGAACTCTGCCCCGCATGGAAATCTACCCTGCATGGATATTTTCCCTGGCTAGAACTCTACCCCGGTTGGAACTTTGTCGTGCATGGAACTCTACCCCGGCTAGAACTTTGTCGTGCATGGAACTCTGCCCGGGCTGGAACTTTGCCGCGCCTGAAACCATGGCCGCTTGGAACTCTGCCCTGGCTGGAACTCTGCCCTGCATGGAACTCTGCCCCAATTGGAACTCTGCCGTGCATGGAACTCTGCCTGGCATGGAACTCTGCCCTACCTGGAACTCTGCCCTACCTGGAACTCTACCTTGCATGGATCTTTTCCCTGGCTGGAACTCTGCCCCAGTTGGAACTCTGCCCTGCATGGAACTCTGCTCCGGTTGGAACTTTGTTGTGCATGGAACTCTAACTCGGCTGGAACTTTGCCTCAGTTGGAACTTTGCCGTGCATGGAACTCTGCCCCGCATGGAACTCTACCCCAGCTGGAACTTTGCCCTACCTGGAACTCTGCCCTGGCTGGAACTCTGCCCTACCTGGAATTCTGCCCCGTCTGGAACTCTGCATGGAAATCTACTCGGGTTGGAACTTTGTCGTGCATGGAACTCTACCTCGGCTGGAACTTTGCCTCGGTTGGAACTTTGTCATGCATGGAACTTTGGCCCGCCTGGAACTATGCCCTGGCTGGAACTCCGCCCCTGCTGGAACTTTGCCCTACCTGAAACTCTGCCCTGGCTGGAACTCTATATTATGAGTACTACCAGAATCAATCAATAATGTTACTTTTTCTATTTGATATATCCTTCGATCTTGAGAGTTTAAGGAGTGCTAATCACTTCTATTCCATCCCCTTGTGGTGGTTCCTATTCTTTTGGTTCTTCTTCTTCATAATCTATGTAGAGTAATTTATTTTCTCCACACTTATGTCCCTTGCTATACTTGCAAGTTGTTGCTGCAGTTAAAGCATAGACCTTTAGCTCTTATTTCCTCCAGTTGTTGAGGTGTCATCCCAAACTCTGCCCGATTGGATTTGTTTGTCTTTTAGAACCCATCTACTAGGTATTATATGTAAGAAGATTGGGAGCTCGTTGTTTCCTCATCATTGGGACGAAAATCTTGAGCCCATCCTCAATTTTTTCATTCCTCCAAATCCCTTTGATGTGGCTATTGAAGCTTATGATGCCTGGAATATAGACATGTGCTTACATTCCTTCAAACAGTTTGAGTGTAGCGGGATTAAAAGTATACAAAGATCATTTCCGCACATGGAAACCTACCTAGAACTTTGCCTTGTCTGGAACTTTGCCCTACATGGAACTCTTCCCTGCATGAATCTTTGCCTGGCTGGAACTCTGCCCCAGCAGGAACTCTATCTCGGCTGGAACTCTACCCTACCTGGAACTTTGCCCCGTCTGGAACTCTACCCTGCATGGATCTTTTCCCAGGCTGGAACTCTACCTTGCATGGAACAATGCCCCGGGTGGAACTTTGCCGTGCATGGAACTCTACCCAGCATGGAACTCTGCCCTAGATGGAACTCTACCCTACCTGGAACTCTGCCCTACCTAGAACTCTACCATGCATGGATCTTTTCTCTAGCTGGAACTCTGCCCTCCATGGAACTCTGCCCCGGTTGGAACTTTGCCGTGCATGGAACTCTGCCCGTCATGGAACTCTACCCTGGCTGGAACTCTGCCCTACCTGGGACTCTGCCCTACCTGGAACTCTACCCTACATGGATCTTTTCCCTGGCTGGAACTCTGCCCTACATGGAACTCTGCCTCGGTTGGAACTGTGCCCTGCATGGAACTCTGCTCCAGTTGGAACTTTTTTGTGCATGGAACTCTACCTCGGCTGGAACTTTGCCATGGAACTCTGCCCCGACTCGAACTCTGCCCTGGCTGGAACTTTCCCCTACCTAGAACTCTACCCCTACTAGAACTTTACCCTACCTAGAACTCTGTCCTGGCTGGAACTCTATATTACGAGTACTACCAGAATCAATCAATAATGTTACTTTTTCTATTTGATATATCCTTCAATCTTGAGAGTTTAAGGAGTGCTAATCACTTCTATTCCGTCCCCTTGCGGTGGTTCCTATTCTTTTGGTTCTTCTTCTTCACAATCTATGTAGAGTAATTTATTTTCTCCACACTTATGTCCCTTGCTATACTTGCAAGTTGTTTCCGCAGTTAATGCATAGACCTTTAGCTCTTATTTCCTCCAGTTGTTGAGGTGTCGTCCCGAACTCTGCCCTATTGGATTTCTTTGTCTTTTAGAACCCATATACTAGGTATTATACGTAAGAATATTGGGATCTCATTGTTTCCTCATCATTTGGACGAAAAGCTTGAGCTCATCCTCAATTTTTTCATTCCTCCAAATCCCTTTGCTGTGGCTATTGAAGCTTATGATGCCTGGAATATATCCATGTGCTTACATTCCTTCAAATAGTTTGAATGCAGCGGGATTAAAAGTTTACAAAGATCATTGCCACGCATAGAAAACTACCTGGAAATTTGCCTTGTCTAGAAATTTTCCCTACCTGGAACTCTACCCTCCATGAATCTTTGCCTAGATGGAACTCTACCCCGGTAGGAACTCTGCCTCGGCTGGAACTCTGCCCTACCTAGAACTCTGCCCCGTCTAGAACTCTACCTTGCATGGATATTTTCCCTGGCTGGAACTCTGCCCTGCATGGAAATCTACCCCGGTTGGAACTTTGCCGTGCATAGAACTCTGCCCGGCATGGAACTCTACCCTGGCTGGAACTCTACCCTACCTGGAAATATGCCCTACCTGGAACTCTACCCTGCATGGATCTTTTCTCTGGCTAGAACTCTGCCTTGCATGGAACTTTGCCGTGCATGGAACTCTGCCCTGCATGGAACTCTTCCCGTCATGGAACTCTGCCCTCGCTGGAACTCTGCCCTACCTAGAACTCTACCTTGGATGGATCTTTTCCCTGGCTGGAACTCTGCCCTGTATGGAACTCTGCCCCGGTTGGAACTTTGCCCTGCATGGAACTCTGCCTCGGTTGGAACTTTGTCGTGCATGGAACTCTACCCTAGCTGAAACTTTTCCTCGGTTGGAACTTTGGCATGCATGGAACTCTGCCCCACATGGAACTCTGCCCCAGTTGGAACTCTGCCCTGACTGGAACTTTTCCCTACCTGGAACTCTGCCCCGGCTAGAACTTTTCCCTACTTGGAACTCTGCCCTGGCTGGAACTCTATATTATGAGTACTACCAGAATCAATCAATAATGTTACTTTTTTTATTTGATATATCCTTCGACCTTGAAAGTTTAAGGAGTGCTAATCACTTCTATTCTGTCCCCTTGCAGTGGTTCCTATTCTTTTGGTTCTTCTTCTTCACAATCTATGTAGAGTAATTTATTTTCTCCACACTTATGTCCCTTGCTATACTTGCAAGTTGTTGCCGCAGTTAAAGCATAGACCTTTAGCTCTTATTTCCTCCAGTTGTTGAGGTGTCATCCTCTGAGGTGGGTTAGAAGAAGGAACATCATTCTCTCTATATGTGTTGGACATGGTATTTCTAATATTGATTGCCATATTTTAATTTCAACCTTCCTTGCCATCATGAAATCCTTCTCCATTGATGGTGGTTCGAAGAGACGTACCTCATCTTGAATGTTATCCTCTCCGACATTTGAACTGACATACCTCTAAAATTTTGGACCCTCTTTGTCTGAAAAATTCCTCCTGCAATAGCCTGATTTATCCTTTCTACAATGTTGCAGGTCTGACCTAATTCTAAGGTGCCAGTAAAAAGATATGGCTAATCTCCCACCACTTGTTATTTTTTGTCTTTACAAAAGAGCAAACTTGTATAGACTACCATTTGTCCAAGATTTCGAATTAGAGTCTGAAAATGCTACCAAAGTTATTGTGGTTTGTCATCTTTCATATGTAACAGGTCTCACTCAATTTGGCTCTCACATGCTCCAGATATGCCTGTTTTTCCCAAAACACCTGTTTGAGACTAGTTTTTGGACTAGTCAAAATTTGCCCAACATTTAGGGCTTAACAATATCCCATTTACATCCCATAAGTCAATCTTGCATCACAAAATCTATCAGTCTTATTCACTACTCTAAAACCCATGCCTCACTCTCAGGTTTACATTACTCAAACCCTAGGCCTTCTTGAATCACAAAATTACACCCTAGCGCTAGCCTTGCAAGCTTGTTGCCCATCCTAGCATTTACATCCCAACCCTAAGTCAACAAGGAAACCCCACATAGAGTGCTCTACAATACAAGGATGACAAGTGTCGCACTGGTGTTTTAACCAACCCCAAGGTGGTGTACCCTCAAAGCATGATGCCCCTTGGCCCTAACACCTCTCCTCCAAGATGGTGCATTATCCAACAAGTTGTTAGTTCATTCCCTACTGGCCCCATGCAAGATATCCTATTGTAGCTATGTGCGACATGTCCTATTGTGCCCACACTTCTCAACATGTCTACTAAGTTAGTTACTTGCTTCAATGCTTCTCCTCAACATATGTGAATGGGTCCATAGCTAACCCCCATGAAGTCAAGTATCCAACTTCTCCTCTTCTCCTTAACCAAGCATCCTCAAGTCAAGTATCCAACCTCCAAGGTGTATGTCACATGGTCCCATGTTCGTAGGGATAAGTGTCATTATCCAAGAGCTAGGTGCTCATTCTCCTAGGTGGATGCCTCTCCTAATCAAGCACTGAATCCCCCATTGTGCGCACCCAATGGGTTAGTCATCATGACACATAGGAAAAAAAACTCCTTGGCAATTTTGTTATGCTAGCACTCCATCAAAGGTTCTACATCAACTAAAACTAAGCCATCCATATGTCCATCAAACATCACCAAAGGACTAGGAGAGTTAGCACTCTCCGATATAAGTGAAAACACTTTTGGAGTAATCCCAAAAGCTAATACAATCCAAGATCTTCAATCAAATGTAAAGGAGTTCTTGTGCTTGTACGTTTGAATTTGTTCATGCCGTCAGCTCTTCAATATTGGGTAGAAATTGGAGAACCCATGAATTTCACTTAACCAAGTTCAATAGCTTCTATTCAAAGGATGGAGAAGAACAAGCCTTGATATACTCTAATTTACAATTTACCTTCTTCAGAAAATGAGACTATTCATTAAGAAATGGGGATATTAACTTAGATCTTACTCTTGGAAAAATCAATTTTGTATAAGGCTCTTCTATAAGTGTCCTCAGGAGTCCCAAGAGCATAAGACCACAAGATGTCAAAATAATCTATGATATTTAGCTTTAGGATTTTGACACTTTTGTGTCATCTGTTATTGTTGGCTATTGTAAAAGGCCTAAATCTTTGTTAGTATACTTAAATGTAATCCTTTTACATTGCCTCACTCAATCTGTCAACATTTTGTTGGGATACTCACAGAATCAACTATTCTTGCATAAACCATAGTGCATTAACCTCCCTTTCCTTCTCATTCTCTCAGATGAACACTAATCATTTCCACCTTTCCTAAAAGTTTTGGATTGGGTCATTTGAAAAATATATGCCGTTCTCCTTTCAAGTAACTGAGAACCACCAAGATAATCCCGCTCTGAAACAAGAAAGAAAATGTATACCTTCATTGCATTTGAGGATATTAGTGATTATCTATTTCGCTATTTTACATCTCAAATGAATGTATACCCAAAACTTAATCAATAATATAGAGAAGCATCATTTGCATCAATGTTTCATACGAACATGAGAGAATACACAACCAACAAGCGTATTTGGACAACTCAACCAGAAAATAATTAACCTCATTATCATGTCCACGAAATTTTCGAATCATGCGCCCAGTTGACACGCCCCAATAAAAAATATTTTTATCTCCTCGGCAAGAACATATCTTGGAATTGTCTTTGCAATAAAAATCCAGCAAATAATTGTTTATTAGTTAGTTTCCCTAATTGAATCAGTTGTGATTTTCCAGAACTAATATTAAAATCAAAATGAAAAATGGCAAAGTAGCTTTTTTCCTCGCCACTTAAAGGAACTACCATTTCCAGATATCGTAAACTTACCATCCCCTTATTCAACAACATTTCAAGATGTATGCATCCATAACCATGAATAAAATCCCATGATACAAAACAGTCTCTAAAGATCACGAATTAAAAGTGAAAAAGCTCACAAACCAAGGGGAATTAAAAGTGAAAAAGCTCACAAACCAAAATACCTCTGTCAAAATCAACCTGAAAAGAACATTGGAAAAGAAGAGAATTGAATTTATCCAAATCACATGCATACCATCCAAGGCCACTTTACAAATTAAATTAGATTGCATAAAACAAATGAAGGTTACAAAGAGAAAAACTCCTTGTATGCAAGTAATGGAAAGAAATAATAGACGGAATAATAGAACTCAAATAATCCCAATAGCCTCAATTGAGCACTTTTAGATTCTACAATTTTTTAAGTTGAAGGATATTAGAGGATTATGCACAAACACAATGTAATAAAAAGTTGTATATATAGAAATAGTTCGTTATGTTACCCCTCATCATGGATGAAGAATAAGCCTCTGATTCTCATCACATGATAGAAATTTCAGGATGACATATGAAGCATTGGACGGACTTGGAGTACACATCTTTTCAGTTTTTTTGTTGATTCCTCAAGATTTCGTTTTGAATAAACCCCAATGACTTGCATATGTGATAAATCAACTTGCATATCAAAATTGATACAATGGAAGCTTTAGCCATACGAAACAACGTACTACATTTATGAAGGGTTACATAAACCAACACATACTTCCAATAATCTTCCAACAAACTCCAATGTTCTTCCTGTTCTATTCCTGTTTGAAATTGATGTTTAGAAGTAGTTGACATGTTCCTGTTTGAGTTTGCTGATTTTAATTGTTATAAATGAAATAGCTACCTTTAAATCTAATTGACAAATGGTAGTCTAAAGTATGTATGTCTCATGGTTTCTGGTCAATCTATTTGGTTCATTGATCTGTATCTTGTTTTGCTTATTTGGTTCATTGATTTGTATCTTCTTTCGCTTATATGGTATCCTAGAATAATATTTGATGTGCATGGTAAATCGAACATCTATATTGTGCTGTTTATTTGTGATTTCAAAAATGGATGGTCTTGCATAACATTTGTTACTAAGAGTATAAACGTTGTTATTTTTCAGGGTTTTGTTTGCTTGGAGGCTTGTGAAACCAAAGTTGGACTTCTGATACTATGGCCATAATACGGGTTCGTGTTATATTTGAACAATCTAGTATATTTATTGATGTATTGAGTTATATGAACTAAATATGTTATTCGCTGACCATCTCAGGAAGACTTGACTTATAAAGTCATCAAGGAAAGTAATGGCCACAACTTCGTTTACTGTTTCGGAGTTGAGTGCAATGGTTTGCGACGCAGCAAGTGTCACACATTTAATAAACATCATGAGCAAGTACATGGGTGGGATCCCATAACATTGCATGTCGGTGCCCCGCGGGGCCATATCTACAAGCTTCGTTATGCATCAAGAATGGAAAGAGAATGCAAGCAAAAAAATTACGACGTTGAATACCGGTTCAAGAAGAATAGGAAGGCTATGGAGACTGCTGCCATTCGCCGAGAGGTCCAAAGTGAGGTATGATCTTAGTATTGATGTTTTATTTTCAGACATATTAAAAAAAGGACGTTGGCTTAGCTTATTATATTTTTTTTTCTTGTAATAGGGGGTGAAAGGTGCAGATGAGTTGAGCGAAGATGCAGTGGCACGTATCAAAAGAATCGTTGCTCAATACGATGCACAAGCCAGTGAAAAAAAATCTGCACTTAGGAATATTGTTCGTAAGAAGGTTATCAAAGATAAAGATTGGGAGGCCCTAAGAAAAATCTTCAATGAGTCACCGCTGGTAGGAATTTTCAATTCCTATTCAAATTACTATTCAATTCCAGTCTTGCATGGCATTTCGAGAACTAACATATATTGAATATCCTATCATTGCAACAGAGATATTTAGATAGCTCTTCTGATTCGCCCCTCGATGATTACATGTCTGTTGAAGAGACAATCAGTGTACGTTTCGTAAACCCTTCCATGTTTTCATACATATTGAAAATGCTTGAATTAATATCCATCTTATTGACAATATTTCCTCTTTTCTGCAAGGAAATAATATATCTGGGGGTTAATCGTTTAGATATGACTTGAATCAAACCCCTGATATATCTGAAGATGTTGACAAGACTCCAATTGATTTAAATGTTGCATTTGATTTTTCACAAAGTCCCGAGGACAATATCATGCCTGTTGAAAAGACACTCAGTGTAAGTTTTATAAGCCGCTCCTTGTATTGTAATTTTTTCCAATTGCTATTCAAATTAATGTTTGTTTTGTTGTATATAATAGCAATGTTGCAAGGTATTTAAAAAAACTTACTTTTCTAAAACATTCTTTCGTTGCAATAGAGAAATGTATGCAACTCTTCACTATTCACTGATGACAATATCGTGTCCGTTGAAGAGACACCCGATGTAAGTTGTATAAGCACTCCTTGTATTGTTACACATTGGAATACTTTATTGAAACCCCATTTTATTGACATTGTTTCCTTATAATGGCAGAGAAATATTGTATATGTTGGTGACCCATCTTCATCAAATATGAATGATTGCATTGAACAAGGAGAAAGAATTAGTCAAACCCTTGATGTTGGTGAATATGTGGATGTTATTCAGTGTTCATTTCATTCATTTTCTAGGCCTATATTTGATAGGTCACCTGGTAGTGTTCCTTTAGGCCCCACAATTTTTGACAGGACACCTGATAGTGTTCCTTTAGGCAGGCCAATATTTGACAGGACACCCGCTGCTGTTCCTTTAGGCTCACCAATATTTGACAGGACACCCAATTCTGTTTGTTTAGGCTCACGAGTATTTGACAGAACACCCAATTCTGTTCGTTTAGGCCCGCCAATGTACAAAAATGTCCAAAAGACTCCAAAAGAAAATGTCCAAAATGTGCTAAATGAAGAATGTGACAGAGTTGGAGAGGACAATACTGTTGTAAATCATGGAAAGGTCTAGAATGCAAATACACAACGTAGGGGTCACAAACGAACCTTTCTCACCCCAAGTAAAACAAAGGATAAGAATTTGATATACCATCACCCTTCATTCTATTCACAGTCTATCGCCAAAACAAAGAGGCCACGCGCATGCACTATGAAGAGAGATAGGTGTGAAGTGTTATTTTGTTTGTACTTTCTGTTTATTTTTTCAAATTAAAGTACGTTGTTTTGTATATTGTTTAATTTTTCACATTTACAAATATTGTTTTTTGTTTTCTTTTAACAAGTAGCTTTCCAAAAAAGAGATAGGCTTTAAATTGTAAGTTATTAGCTGCCTTTAAACTTCCTGCAAATTGCCTGAGTCTTTCATCTTGGCACAGGGCATCTTGCAACAGGTAGACTTTTGTACATACAAAACTTCCAATTGACATTATACTTGTTGTGTAATGAGATTTTGCACGTGTAAACAACAATTATCCACATCTTTATGCATAGAAGGCCAGTAACAGTGTCTTTGCATATGCTACAAGGCCTACCAAAGTATCCTCCATCAGAGGACAAATGAGCCTTCTTAAACAATTGCTTGAGCAGTGCCCTGGTGGATAATGTTGATCCATTTTGCATAATAGCTCATCTGCATGGTGAAAAACTAACAAACATACATGATTGGTCTGTGTCAGTTAAAGCAATGTGGAAATAATAGGTCTGAAACAGGGATTACCAGCACAGAGAAGGAAAAGAATAGGTCTTATTCTTGTTGTACTGCCTATTATGGCATGGATGTATCACAACTCTTATTAAGTGTACAGTGATTTTATATAATTATGGAGGAATGTACTTTCGTGTCCAAAATGGTTATGATATTGCAGATGTTTTTCTGAATATGGTATCTCTTGAATCTTTTTGCTGGTTTTTTAATTAATTCTTTCCATATGTGTACAGTGTTATTCTATAAACTTTCCTTAGTATTAATAAGTCATCAAAATTATAAAGTTTTATTACCTTATGCTACAGTTTGTCCATTGAATAGGGCTCACTACTTCCCCATCCACCCTCTAAAATTTAGTCATCCATGTTTACTGTTCAATCTATGCTTTATCTACATTAACTTCACAAATGCAAGATTTAGGCTTGCTACCATTTAGGAATGCTTCGAACTGTTTTAATTAATAGCAACTGTTTTAATGCTTTCAAGAAGATCTTGGATGTAGACTTGTAGGTCACAATGTAAAACCTCATACAATGAGATTTAACAAAAACATCACATCAATTCAATTTTTGTACTCTTTCCACATACTAGAAAAGATTTGGGGCTTCTAAATATCATATGTTGAGCAATCTTTCTTGTTTGCATAGGAAGTAGAAACTAAAACGCATAAAGGACATTCCAAACCAAATCAACAAATTCTACAACAGTCACAAAAAATGGTCTGTAAGTGCTTCCTTTCTACTTCTCCAGTCCTAGAAACAGGAAAAGGGTGGGGACATCTTGGGCACTTGCAGACATGAGAAAGTCTCCCTGAACATGCCCACTATTTCCCGTGAGCACCTCCAAAGTCTTCTGTTGAAACTTGTTTTGTGGGTAAAAATAACAAAAATAGTCAATGTAAAATAACAAAATAACAATGGGCATACCTACCTATATTTCATGCCTCTCTCACATCTCCCCATACCTATATTTCAAAATGGGCATACTCATTCCCATACCCATACCTCTGCCAATGTCTCTGGAAAGTATGGTGGAAATAACAATGGGCAGAATAATAAACTATCTTAAACAATTTCTCAGGGCATTTGGTAAAACTTTGCACCTATCACCAGTGTGCTACTCAGATGACGGATGTCTAAAACTGCAAGCTAAAACAAACAAGGATATACTTTCATAACAATGCATTGGTGATGCTGGTTACATTGAGTTATCAAATCCCAGTTCTTCAAATTTTCATCTATTCACTGTTAAGGAATATTCTCCAAATAATTGTGAAGCTTTTCTCACAAAAAATCACCAGATCAAAAGCAAGTTAGCACATGTCATCATAGATAATGGAAATCAAAAGAGCATCATCTCTTGGCATCAATCGAGGAGATTCAACCACAAAACACAACACATACCAAGCTATATCAACTTGGATGGGTCAAGGATACAGGTAATGATGTTTCAGGAATTTTTATGTATGTTGTTGCTCACTTCACCTACACTATTATGTAGAGCCAGTCTTTAAGAAGACCACCTTATTTCCGGATGATAGGGACATGTGGATGTGGATCATAAAAACACTGTTATGCCCTGCTTCACGTTCATGCTGAAATGGTTCTTAAAATCATCAATATCAATCATACTTACAACTCATCAAATTATCAGTTATCATACATGAACTCTCTTTTTTAAAAATAATTTATAGTTTTAATCTTCTATTCCCTGAATAATTTTGTTTCTTCTTGTATTGTTGCACAATGTAAACAGCCAGGGAAATAATATTTTCACAGACAGAATGAATTAGTCGTTTAATTCTTTATATTTTAAACTTCGGAAAACATATGCGAATTCAAAGTGAGTATTTTGTGAAAATTTCTACGAAATAAATGTCAGTTTCTTCGAAGAACTTGCAATTTGTACTCGAACACCGAAGAATGAGCTGAAAGATCTTCCTATTACGATTTCTTCAAAAATACATCAGCAATTTTTAGAAAAACTTACAATATTCCCAGACATCGTTTATTTTGGAAGTTTACTAGAGTTCATATATATATATATATATATATAAGTCACAATTGTTTGTCTATTTGTTTGAAGATACTTTCCACTTTTCTTCTGAATGTATATTAAGCGTTTATTTGAAAATACATTACTATTTTTTCTACCATAAATATTAGTCAAATTTTCCCTTGAAAACCTTACTATTTCTTCTACGAAAGCTTTAAATCCCGTTTATTTATGTAACATATAAGATAATTTATAAGAAAAACTTAAGATAATTTATTTATCTAACATATAAAAACATGAGAATAGGAAATTAGATATGTTTTTATTTGATAATATTTTAATAAGTGAATATTTGATATGATTTCTGTGATTGACATAAATCCATCTAAACCATAGATCTATAAAGAGCTAAGATCAATTTATAAAATCAGTGCAAATGTCTTAATGCTTAAAAGATTCAGGGTTAAGATAGGTCAGGTCTATTTTTTCTGACATCCAGAGGCAATTGTTTTTCCATTTTATTTTATGAACATTGCACCAGCCACCAACAAAGAGTTGAAATTTGTGCCACGCTGGCCTGTAATAGCACCTTAGTTATCTTGGTGCAATTAAAAGGGGAAATCTAGTTCTTCAACCTTATTCTCTTTCCTAGAACTCATAAGCATGGCATTTCTGATATTACAACCTTTGCTAAAAGCATGGCATTTATGATATTACAACCTTTTCCAACTTGTTGAAGTTTTTTTTTGACTTCACACGCTGGGAAACAACAACCGGGATTCCATTAAATCGGATAATTAATTGTTCTTCCAATGCTTGTTCAGATTGAATTTAATAATTTGAAATCTGTTATGTTAGTTAAGTCTTTTCCCTAGAGATTTTGGAACAGAAATAGTATTACACAATATTACGGCCTCTCTTTAACATGGGATTCCCCTTAATGAATCCTAGTTTTCTAAGCTATAAAATATGTTTTCCTTGTTTTGTTTTGTTTCATTAGCAAAGTAGTCTTGAATATCTCCATGAAATACATCGCAAAGAGGGACACAATAATAGCAAAGATTCTGAACCATTATACTTTTTTTGCTTTATCAGTAGTAAGCCTTTCCATTCGTTAAAATAAAAGTAGCTAAATGAAGTTAATTAGACAACCCTATGGGTGTTAGCAAATGAAACCGACTAGGATCAAGACTCTTCAAACTTTCAAATACAACTGATAAGGAAGATCCTAAACTGATCATCAAACTGGACAAGAACTAAAAGACAGCTGCCATTCTATATTTACAATGTCAAGAAAGCCCAAAATTTTCCTCGAAGCACTGCTATTAAGGATCATCAGAACCCAAACCCTTCCACCTGCCCAGTCAATTCCGAAAGGTGACAATGGGATGTTCTCCTCAATCCCATCTTGAAGAATTCTCGGAGAGAGAGAGAGAGAGAGAGAGAGAGAGAGAGAGAGAGAGAGAGAGAGAGAGAGAGAGAGAGAGAGCCCGAATCTCTCAGTTAAGTTGATCACACAACCCATTGTGTGTTAGCAAATGAAAACGACCAGGATTAAGACAATTCAATATCAACTAATAAGGAAGATCCTATACTGATCATCAAATATCACAAGAACTAACAAAGAACTGCTATTCCATATTTACAATGTCAAGAAAGCTCAGAATGTTCCCTGGAGCACTGCTACTAAGGATCATCAGAGCCTAGGCCCTATACCCTTCGATCATCAGAAGTCAATGGGAGGATAACGTCGGGCCTCAACCCTGTGTTGAATAAATCTGATGGAGAGAGAGCCTAGCTCACTGCTACAGGCAAGTTTAGACAATCTTTCTGCCTCTTGATTTTGTTTTCAATAGATATGATGGAGATGTATTGATGCAAAACTGCTTTTGATCTCTTCTACATATTGAAGGTCTTTATGAAGACCCAGACTCCCCATACCTTTATTTGAAAATGGGCATACTCATACTCATACCCATACCTCTGCCAATGTCTCTGGCAAGTATGGTGGAAATAACAATGGGCAGAATAATAAACTATCTTAAACAATTTCTCAGGGCATTTGGTAAAACTTTGCACCTATCACCAGTGTGCTACTCAGATGACGGATGTCTAAAACTGCAAGCTAAAACAAACAAGGATATACTTTCATAACAATGCATTGGTGATGCTGGTTACATTGAGTTATCAAATCCCAGTTCTTCAAATTTTCATCTATTCACTGTTAATGGAAAATCCAGTTAAATTTTAATTTAATAGACTGAAATTTGAGTTGTTAAATGTTTTATGAAATTAAAATTTGAGATTTCAATTTGTATCTTAATTTTTATGCCTTGTTATGCCCTGTTAATTTGTATCTTCATTTTTTATCATAAAAACATTGTTATGCCCTGCTTCACATTCATGCTGAAATGGTTCTTAAAATTATCAATATCAATCATAGTTACAACTCATCAAATTATCAGTTATGGTACATGAACTCTCTTTTTTAAAAATAATTTATAGTTTTAATCTTGTGTTTCTTGATATAGAGACTCTGGACAGATTTAGCATACGTAATAAGTTAATACAATAACAGTAGGAAACTCTCATCCTCCTCCCAGGAAGTTGGTCTGGAAGCCAACTTTCAAGTGAAAATTTGCACTCTACATGTGGTTGTCATGCCTTTTGGAAATGAGACCTTCACACGTCACTTTGGTGCCTTTGTGTTGGTCTACTTGCATAATGCTCTTGTCTATAAAAAATCCAGGAGGAGCATTGGAATATGTTGGATTTGCTTCATCAAATTGAACTCCAGGTGCCAAGCAGATATTGATAAAGTCAAGGTACTCAAGAAAATCTTTCCACTAATGCCATGGCATAGTCCAACTTTTCTAAGGAGACCCTTCTTCCATACCAATTCACCAGCCTCAACTACAGCTTGACGAAAGACAGGTTCCCCTGGAAGTACCTATACAAACAAAAGGCCTTTTAATACTGAATATATAAGAAAAAAAAATGCTGACAGTGAACCTATAACACTTCCTCAAGGTAGAGTCTTGTCAAAATACGGGTCTACGATTTCATTCTTGAAAACTGGTTACTGAATGAATAAAATACTAACCATCACACTCCAAGGGATTGTTTCATGACCAAGATGTTTGTTAATGAACAATGCAGCCCATAGAAATCCTACACTCCCATACATCAATTCATATGGCATGCCAAAACCACCATCCTCAGGCCCCACTCAAAGTGCCCTCTCTTGTGCTACCTGTTGAAATTTGCAAATAAAAATTGTTACAGATTGTTTTATCAATTACCGTTCATAGCTTTTACATTTAAGAAATGATGGTAATAGCACAGAAAAAGAAATTGCTTTTAGAGTATCAAGACTTTAACAATAAAGGGCATTAGCAGTCAGCACAAAGAGTAGAGCTTTTCATGTTTTTTCTTGTACCTCACAGAAAATATTTAAAAATAAGTCCTTCAATACAACAACACACAAAATCAGCACTGGAGAAAGATAGGAGGATTGACTTGTCTTTGTTACCTAAGGGTTTATAAGATTATGAAGGGATTATATCTGTTTATCATTACTTACTGTCTTAAACTCCTTGCTACTGCTGCATAAGATTCAATAATTTCACTGCATAATGCAAGATCCTCATTTCCAATTATCTGATATGATAAGAAACACATGAATGCTTAGAAAAAAGTAATTCAACAAACCTAATCTCAAGAGCGATATTAGGATTAGAAAAAAGTAAGACTATAAGCATAGCCATCTAGAAGCAAGTATAAACTACCATCAAATGCTAGTTGTAGCAAGTATAAAATATCCATCCATGAAGTCACCCTGATGTCTACAAAAACTTTCAATCTCCCATGTAATGGAGTTAACACAAGTTCAGCAACAAGAAAGTGCAACTTAAGACCCTGAAAGGTATGTATTTGATAAAATTTAAACATAAGCACTTAAAAAAAGCTAAAATATAATCAAGGATGTAAATATTAGTGAGCAGGTTGTCTATAAAAATATGCATAATTAAACTCTGCCATTAGAACTCTGCCAGCATGCTATATGTGGAATATTTTAGAAAGTCCTAGGCATGGATTAAATGTTTGATCAATATACTATGGAATTATAGATGGACAAAATTATAAATTGTCAATAGGAATAACTATACAGACAATACAATATCCACTTTCTTCAGATGTAAGATTATTGCCCTTATGCTTAAGAGTATGTTGCGGACATATACAAAAGAGAATACTCCTCCGGATACTATAATGCAAATGACAATTTCGCAATAAAACAGAGTTTTCCAAGAATCTGAATTTTTATCTTTGAGCTAACCCTCCATTCACTTTCAGCCATAGCATGAATTATGGAACTATCTGTGGAAAGCTCTATGTCTCGTGAAGCGTACCTGGGCTTGCACTTAGACCCGGCTGCTGCTGCCTTGGTCTATGTCTCTGCCTTGGAGAAACCGTGGTAGACTGTTGCCCCAATGCAATCATCTGTACTGCACGTCAACACACATGTATGGATGGATACATCAACAACATGGCGAAGCAAGCAAAAACAACAACTGCTAAATTAGGGCATGTGCCAAACCTTGGGAACTACCAATGGGTGTGCTCCCAATCAACCAGTTGTGCTGCCTGGATGGAAGATCCATGGGAGAAGCACCTATGCATGTGATGTAATATCATCAGGGCAGTATTGTGACACATAACACTAGTCACCTAAACACCTGAAGTCCATTGCATAAGGAGTCCCGTGAAGCGTACCTAGGCTTGTAGTTAGACCCAGTTGTTGCTGCCTTGGTCTATGTCTCTGCCTTGGAGCAATAGCAGTAGACTACTGCCCCTCTGCAAGCATCCATACCACACGTCAAAACACGTGTATGCATGGATACATCAACAACATGGCAAAGCAAGCAAAAACAACAACTACTAAATTAGGGCACGTGCCAAACCTTGGAAACTGCCAATGGGTGTGCTCCCAATCAACCAGTCGTGCTGTCTAGATGGAATATCCATGGGAGAAGCACCTATGCATGTGATGTAATATCATCAAGGAAGTATTGTGACACAGAACACTAGTCACCTGAACACTTGAAATCCATTGCATAAGGAGTCCCGTGAAGCATACCTGGGCTTGCAGTTAGAACCGGCTGTTGCTGGCTTGGAGCAACTGCGGCAGACTACTTCCCCTCTGCAAGCATCCGTACCACATGTCAACACATGTGTATGCATGGATACATCAACAACATGGTGAAGCAAGAAAAAAAAACAATTGCTAAATTAGGGCACGCACCAAACCTTGGAAACTGCCAATGGGTGTGCTCTCAATCAACCAGTTGTGCTGCCCGGACGGAAGATCCATGGGAGAAGCACCTGTGCATGTGATGTAATATCGTCAGGGCAGTATTGTGACGTAGAACACTAGTCACCTGAACACCTGAAATACATTGCATAAGGACTCCCGTGAAGTGTACCTCGGCTTGCAGTTAGACCCGGCTGGTGCTGCCTTGGTCTATGTCTCTGCCTTGGAGCAACCACGGCAGACTGCTGCCCCTCTGCAAGCATCCATACCGCACGTCAAGACACGTGTATGCATGGATACATCAACAACATGGAAAAGCAAGCAAAAACAACAACTGCTAAATTAGGGCACGTGCCAAACCTTGGAAACTGCCAATGGGTGTTCTCCCAATCAACCAGTCATGTTGCCCGGACAGAAGATCCATGGGAAAAGCACCTATGCTTGTGATGTAATATCATCAAGGTAGTATTGTGACACAGAACACTAGTCAAGTGAACACCTGAAATCCATTGCATAAGGAGTCCCGTGAAGCGTACCTAGGCTTGTAGTTAGACACGGCTGCTGCTGCCTTGCTCTATGTCTCTGCCTTGGGGAAATCGTGACAGAGTGCTGCCCCTCTGCAAGCATCTGTACCCCACGTCAACACACGTGCATGCATGGATACATTAGCAACATGGAAAAGCAAGCAAAAACAACAACTGCTAAATTAGGGCACGTGCCAAACCGGAAACTGCCAATGGGTGTGCTCCCAATCAACCAGTCGTGTTGCCCGGACATAAGATCCATGGGAGAAGCACCTATGCATGTGATGTAATATATTCAGGGAAGTATTGTGACGCAGAACACTAGTCACCTGAACACCTGAAATCCATTGCATAAGGAGTCCCGTGAAGCGTACCTAGCCTTGCAGTTAGACACGGCTGCTGCTGCCTTAGTCTATGTCTCTGCCTTGGAGCAATTGCGACAGAGTGCTGCCCCTCTACAAGCATCTGTACCACACTTCAACACATGTGTATGCATGGATACATCAACAACATGGCAAAGCAAGCAAAAACAACAACTGCTAAATTAGGGCACGTGCCAAACCTTGGAAACTGCCAATGGGTGTGCTCCCAATCAACCAGTCGTGCTGCCCAGATGGAAGATCCATGGGAGAAGCACCTGTGCATGTGATGTAATATCGTTAGGGCAGTATTGTGACGCAGAACACTAGTCACCTGAACACCTGAAATCCATTGCATAAGGAGTCTCGTGAAGTGTACCTGGGCTTGCAGTTAGACCCGACTGGTGCTGCCTTAGTCTATGTCTCTGCCTTGGAGCAACCACGACAGATTGCTGCCCCTCTGCAAGCATTCGTACCACACGTCAACACACGTGTATGCATGGATACATCAACAACATGGAAAAGCAAGCAAAAACAACAACTGCTAAATTAGGGCACGTGCCAAACCTTGGAAAATGCCAATGGGTGTGCTCCCAATCAACCAGTTGTGCTGCCCGGACGGAAGATCCATGGGAGAGGCACCTATGCATGTGATGTAATATTGTCAGGGAAGTATTGTGACGCAGAACACTAGTCAAGTGAACACCTGAAATCCATTGCATAAGGAGTCCTGTGAAGTGTACCTAGGCTTGCAGTTAGACACGGCTGCTGATGCCTTGGTCTATGTCTCTACCTTGGAGCAATCACAACAGACTGCTACCCCTCTGCATGCATCCATACCACACGTCAACACACATGTATGCATGGATAAATCAACAACATGGCGAAGCAAGCAAAAACAACAACTGCTAAATTATGGCACACGTCAAACCTTGGAAACTACCAATAGGTGTGCTCCTAATCAACCAGTCGTGCTACCTGGACGGAAGATCCATGGGAGAAGCACCTGTGCATGTGATGTAATATCGTCAGGGCAGTATTATGACACAGAACACTAGTCACCTGAACACCTAAAATCCATTGCATAAGGAGTCCCATGAAGCATACCTGGGCTTGGAGTTAGACCCGGCTGCTACTGCCTTGGTCTATATCTCTGCCTTGAAGTAACCGTGGCAGACTACTGCCCCTCTGAAAGCATCTGTACCGCACGTCAACACACATGTATGCATGGATACATCAACAAAATGACGAAGCAAGCAAAATCAACAACTGCTAAATTAGGGCACATGCCAAACCTTGAAAACTGCCAATGGGTGTGCTCCCAATCAACCAGTCGTGCTGCTCAGACGAAAGATCCCTAGGAGAAGCACCTGTGCGTGTGATGTAATATCGTCAGGGTAGTATTGTGACACAGAACACTAGTCACCTGAACACCTGAAATCCATTGCATAAGGAGTTCCCTAAGTGTACCTAGGCTTGTAGTTAGACCCAGCTATTGCTGCCTTGGTCTATGTCTTTGCCTTGGAGCAACTGCGGCAGACTGCTGCCCCTCTGCAAACATCCGCACCATACGTCAACACATGTGTATGCATGGATACATCAACAACATGATGAAGAAAGAGAAAACAACAACACATAGATATTTTCAAAAAATGCAACTGACCTAAGACAATTGATGGTGCAATGTTTGAACGAGGACGACCCCTCTTGTTGAGATATTGAAACTGGAAAGGATCATATTCAGATGGGTGGATATTCAAATCAATTTCCAAGCCGTTGCTTTTCTTGTTTCTTTTGCCTTTCTTTTTTTGGCTAAGGAATCTTTTCTTCCTCTTCAAAGATGACTCAGAAGCACCCAAGCTAGTGGTGAAGTCAAAGTCCATAATATGAAGAGTGTTGGCCTCATCCAACAATTTTTTAACTAGACCAACCAATTGCTCGGTCTTTCTCAATGTACTAGGAGGACTGTTTCTAAGTAGGTCTAGGTAGCCAAACAATTCATCCCTAGCTAATTGAAGTCCCTCAACATCTGGATCAACAGTATCAGTAGCTGTAAACGTTATATCACCATCTACATGTAAGTTTGGTGCCTCTATCTCATGAGGGGTATCAAATGAAGCATGCGTTGTGTCATGATCTGGTACTGGGATTGAATCTAATAATGGGAAATAAAACCAATCTATCTGTATAGCATGCTTGCACATGTTGCCGCGAATAGACCAAGGGCAATCACACGCTATAAAATTTGCACAATACCAGGTGACAAGGTATTTCTTATGAGGATTCGTTTGACTCCTCATCCAATAGGCATGAGATATACTCTCATGAGGGAAACAATCACTGTCCGGGATTCTGTTTGCTCTTTCCATTGAAGATTCAAGCTGCTTCTCTTTTCTATAATTGTTCAAGTAGCCTTCTTCTTTCAGAATTTCTTTGAACCGATACACAGGTTCGACATTTTTCAAGAGCACATATAATAACCAGTCCATTCGACGGTCACATTTCTTCCGTCGATCGGAGAAAAATTTGGTCTTCAAGTAACAATGGTAGGACTCTACAACATTGTTGGTCTCTTGATTTGCATGCAGAAAATCATGACAGCCTTTCACCCACATCCCTGAAAGTAAAAAAAAAGTCAACGAAAATATATGGTAATCATGAAACACTTAAGCAAAAACACAAGAAAGAGTCGTATGCACTTATGAAACTTATCACCGGAAAACCAATTATTTTCGAGATAGTTCAGGAATTTACTCTCATCAACAAATTCATCTTTAAATCCTTCTATTGCAGCAGTCACATCATCGTTGGAATAGTACTTCATAATATAACCTAACTTACTGAACATTGCACTTGCCATGTCTGGACTAGTGGCCAAGTTATTGACGTTTTTTAGCCATGCACTTCGTACATGCCAAACGCACAATATAACTTTGCACTATGTCACCCTCCTGCAATGTTCGATGGGTTAAAGTGACACTTTTTCATAAAAAAAGATAAGTTAAAATGAATAGTAATGATAATGAATATACCTCAATGCAGCTATCTCAACCAACGCATCATCAACCATGAAGGCATTGGGTTTCCAATCAGGACAGAGCTGGTAACACCTATTCATAAGCTGCTCCAACCAAAGTGCAATATCTTTAGTTGTATTTCGCGATGAAAGCACCCATGCAACAGGAACCCCACTTTGTTGTGCATCAAACACAACTAGTGTGTAAAGCTGGTACTGCCACACTCAAACAAGATAGGAAGTGAAAAAAGTTTTTTATTAAATAAATTGAATGGCTTAATATTGGATAATCATATTAAAAAAACTCGAACAACACACATACCCCATATCTATTAGTACTAAATGTTGAGTCCATGGCTATTAAGCTGTTATGACATAGCTTAACCATTGTATCTAGCATCAATTTCGTTTGGATTCCAATTATGAAAGGCACGTCTGCATCATTGGGCTTTTCGAAGAAGAAAAATTCCTCTTTACGTTTTTGGTACCAAATAGAAACACTCATCTCATCCTTTTTGTGGAGTTGATAGTTTCCTTTGCTCAACCGATAGTAGATGTTTGCAACATCCTTTCTACTCAAGAAGAAATCCCTATCCCGAGCTGTTGCATCCAAGTTAATGTGTTTGTTTATGTGCATTTTGCAAACTGAGTTAACTGGAACCTCCAAAAAAAACAACTTTCGACATACGAGACTATGTCCTTTGAGAGCTTAGGCTTATCCAGAGACCTAGCCTCGCCTGAAGTGTCATGCAAACCATGACAAGGCCATCCTTTTTTGTCTTCATGCTCATATAGATTATATGTCAATATCGCAGCCTCAGGATTTTGAACCATAACCTTAACTACAAAATGGCATTGGCAACCCCGTTTCTTGGCAAACAAGGCCCTATGTTTAGCTAGTTCTTCTCTTTTGTCCTCTGGACCATAACAACATGCATAACTACATAAAAAAAAAATTCTAGTGTCAGTACAGGCAACAAATTATAAATGGGATATCATTAACTACATATAAATAATACATTCTTGAGATACTTACACTTCATAACTCAATGAAGCAGTGTCATTTTGCCCTGATTCTTTCTTTTTCCGTCGGATGAAACTACATGGAGCATCGGGGTTCATTTTCCCCCCCCTAATGAAGTCAGATACTGTATGGGATGGGATTTTCGCAACATGATCAAAACATCCATTTGACCGAGCAATTTCAGACCAAATAATGTCTTTGGAGGAAAAGGTGACCATGTGTTTAGGGTCTTGCATTTCAAGTTGCATAATAGCCTGCCATTTGCCTTGCTTGCCCATTTTGAATAAATTCCTACAAACAATGTGCAAACACATTACTGAAAATAATGTCGAGAATGGTTGAAGCAAACGCCACAAACCTACAACCCTGTTAGTGCTGCTAAGAGTTTCAAATTGTCTTAGAAACTGATGAGTAAAGTAAGGATTTTTGTATGGAATCCCCAATGGCCAAGGGAGGCAGTAGGTACATAACATTATTGCTATTGTTCTAGTTTCTATTGTTGCTGCTGTTTGCAATGATCAATTTCCAAATTTCTTTCTAAATAAAAAGAAAAGAAAAAATTAGATTGCAAATAAACCTTAGTGAGTGATCAGTGTGGTATTCTATGCAAATAAAAGCAAAGCTTTAAGGGTATATCATAGCCAGCAAAAGTGTGTTAGGTTTTTCTCTTTGATTGATTGATTTCTACTATAGTTTATTGTACTTTCCTCATTTATGTCTGAGTAGCAAACTAACAGTTTGTTCATGCTAACAATGGCTCTACCTCTTTCAGTTTTCACTGTGGGGATCTCTTATCCGGGGAAGACTTCACAGGTCATTATTTTGCAAAGGAAGGTTATTCAGAAATCTAAAAATTTAAAACTCACTCTGAATGATCTCCCTGCTCTTCTTTGTAGAACATGATTTGGATCCCTATCTCTCCAAAATCCAATGCATAAGTAACTTCTTTATATCTTGGATTTACAGTATAGAAGTACTGAACAGTGGATCATATCGCAGAGGAGTCATTTACTATTCTTTGATGGAACAGCAAAAGGAGAAACAAATAAAATTGTGGAAAACTTAGTAGCTCATCAGGGAATTGATCTATTGGGGAAGACACCTGTGAGAAAAATCAGATGCATAGGAGATTCACAGGTGGTAATATCTGCTTTACTTCAGATAAGCCCCCCAAAAACCTTCAAATGGCCTAACTGATTCAGAATGTATGGTGTAGCTGGATCAATTAGTGTATTTGGATCAATTTGCTGAGAGGAGTTTGGCATGTTTCACGGGCCTTTGACAAGCACTCTCAAACTGTAAACCTCCTCATTATATTAGATAATATGATGGTGATCCTACTTTTTTTTATAAACTTTTGTTTGCAAGTTCTTGGATCACATTTGTTGCTGATATACAATCAAAACTTTCATTATGCAGGTTTGTATTTGTTACTGTTGTGTCTAAAGATGGAGGGGGGTGCATATTCTACCCCTGGGAATGGAAATGAAATCAATAGTAAGGTCATGCAAACCATTGGCCATGTGCAGAATAATTTAGACCAGAATCGGTTGCTTATTAAAGAAATAAATCGAAATCAGGAATCCAAGATGCTAGATAATCTAGGTCGAAATGTTGCCCTAATTCGAGAGCTTGACAACAACATAATGAGAGTGGTGGACCTCTATGCTGGTCTCTCCAGCTCATTCACAAAGGCAATAGAAACATCTTCATATGGAGATTTAGGTGGAACACTCAAGTCTGATGGGAATCCTGCTGGTTCTTCGGGACATAAGAGATTTTGTCTTTAGGCTTCATGTTTTATGACATTGTAAATCTACAAATTCGTTTGTATGACGAAACCTGCCTGCGTGGCATCATTCATAGGGTAAGGACAATACAGCTTGACAGAGTCTATTATATACAAGTTATGAACTTATCTCTCTTTGAGATAATTGGACTGATAAGACTATAACCTACAGTTTAGATGTTTTGGACTGTACTATAATGTCTCAAGGCACTTGCCATTTGAGTAAAATTGAATTCACTGTCTGCTATTGTTTTGATTGGAAATTGATGTTTAAAACGCTATCGCATTATATCTCAATTGAATCTGATATTGTTAGCAATATCCAAACATTTTAATTTATTTTCATATATAATTATATCACTATATCATATTTACTTCAGATAAGCCCCCCAAAAACCTTTAAATGGCCTAACTGATTCATAATGTATGGTGTAGCTGGATCAATTAGTGTATTTGGATCAATTTCCTGAGAGGAATTTGGCATGTTTCAAGGGCCTTTGACAAGGAAGAGAGTGCACTTGCAAACTAGACTGTTTCTACTCCAGATATAAACTTGAGAATCAGGTAGACAAAACAGAGAGAAGAGATGATCTATCTACCTGCACTTGCAGCAACAAATCAATCCATCCTCCTAAATTTTCACCGCCTGGAGTGACATTTGGTCAACGGTGGGGTCCCTCATGGTGCCTCTCACCAGGATGAGAACGAAGGTCCTGATGATCTTTGCTCCTCGAGTGATATTGAATCTAATCCACAGTAAGAAGGCTCCCGGCGGGAACAGAGTAATCATGAAGCCTCCAGTGATAAAGAATATAATGTTTTGGAGTTTTTAGAACTGCTACTTTTACTGGGTGTATATCAGTATGTATAAGAAACAGTAAAGATGGTGTCTTTGGAACTTCTGTCCCTGCCATTTTGTAGGTCAAGGCAGCAGAAATCTTAACATAGATAAACAGGATTTTAATCAATGTTAGTAAGAAAATCAGAGCAGTAGATACTCATCATTACTATAGTCAGGTCTAAATTGAACTAGCCAATGCGTAGGTAAAGAAGGCCAGCATACTTAAATAGTTTAAGAACAACAGTTCACTCAAGATCAACTGAGTTTCGGTGAATGGCAAAGTATCACGTATCAATGCGATATTGTGTATCAATGTATTTATTTGTTGACCTGCTGCTACCGCTCATGGATGAGACGCTGCCTCTACCATTGGAGAACACCTGGAGCACCTGGAGCAACACTTCGAGCGGCCACACCTAGGAATCAGTGGTAACCTACAGATTAACAGAGCAAGATGTCATCGACATCATTAAGAATTGGCTGTAAGAATGGCAACAATCGGTCCCAGACGCAGAGTTAACACCACCAGAAGAACCTCCAGCCAAGACACAGAACGGTGGAAGTGCATGAAAAGAAACTTAGGCACATACTGGTGGAGGCTAAGCTTCCTGGACAGAACCAACAGCATTCAGCAGTCGCGGATCATGTTGCAGACTTCGGAGACTTCGCGCGACCGGGAAACAGAGCAATGGAGTAGCGGGATCGTCATTTGAATTGAATTGTGGTTGGTGGCGCATTGATAGGTACGTCGAAGGCGTAAGGGAGGTGGTCGATCATGTTAATGACACTGGACACTCAACGGTGATCACGTTAACGGCGATGAGTTTGATGGGATGGCGACGGGGTGGAAGCGGCTGCCGGCAACGGATCGGAGTGCCGGCGCAACGATTGCCGCCGGGCAAAATCGTCACGTCGGTAGCTCACTCCCAAACCCTTTGGTCGAGTCTCGTCCGGCCGAGGGAGGAGCTACAAGGATATGTTCCCCTCATCAGAAATAAGAAATTGAAATGCTTGCAGGATCCACGTGCTATCCTTGTTTGTTGTTCTCACTCGGTCGCACAGGTAAGACACTCTACTTCCTTCCACGTACTCTTATTTTTCAAAAGGGAATCCAATGTTTTACTGACAATAACCCCTTTGTGTGTTTTGACAGAACGGGACCCTCATTGATTGTAACAGGCCGCGATACTACGAGTTAAGAAGTATCCTGACCGGTGAAGTCCTCCTCCACGGTGTTAGGTGAACTAGGGAGAAGAAAAGTTTTCGTCTTTGATGATGCCAAAGCACTCAGTCATTTTCTTTTTAGAAATCAAGTGCCTCGCGATAGAGGTGGAATGTCATTCTCCTTGTATCAGTTAAGATGTACTGCAAAACTTAAAAATACATGGGGTCTGAAATTCGTTTTCACTGCCCGAGTGGGATGCAATTCTGTTGAAGGTTTTGCTGCCTTTTGTTTTGTCAGTAGATATATGTTTTTTTTAAAGAATAAGGTAGTAAGGTTACGGCCCAGTCCAAAATCAAGTTTTTACTGTAAGTAAGAATGCTGTGCGTTTATTATTTTTTTTAACCATATATACTTGGCTATTATTATGTTAAAATGTAATGGACTTTACACTTTTACTGCTAGGGTTTGTAATATTTCTATGATTCTCGGGCTCCCTTGTAAAGGATTTATTATCAAGAGAAAAATCTTAAAAGAACCAGTAAATACCATAAGGTCGATGCGTTCGGACTCCTAGGATCCAAAGCCTTAGGGTTTTCCACAGTGATGGTGCTTTTCTATCATAGCGATCAGCTTCCTTTATCCTTCACGCTCATGCTACCTCGGAAGAATATGCGAGAAAAACAATGTCAACGGCAACTGCCCGGTGGCTTTGTCTCACTTTTCCACCTTTCCCCACTCGAATGAGGAGGTAGTATAGAGTCTAAAGGAGGTTTCCCTCCATAATCATTCTTAAAAACTATACACACAGGTGACCAGCATAACTGTGGGGTAACCCATAATCGCTGTGTAACAAAAGTTACCGGATCGATTTCGTGTTAAAAGGGAGGAATGCTAATTTTTCCTTTATGATTTAAATTTTCCCTTTTTGGTATCAATTCTTATACCATCTGATACTCTGCTCGTAGAGCGAAATTAAGGCCATAACTGAATGTGTTCCCTTTTAGACAGTTTTGTAGCCAGCTCTGGAACTACAAGTCCCAAAGCATTTAACAACGGAAAAGATGGTAAGTTTCCAAAACTAGACAAATCCGCCATCAGTACTTTTGAACCGTGACCAGAACCGAAATGGAAGTCGCTCGCAAGTAGTAATTACGTTGCTACACTCAAACTGAGCAAAAGGCAAAAACAGTTAACATAAGTAAAGGGTTAAGTCACGCGCCTCCCTAAACCTACTGTAATAACCTTTGATAGCCAAGATTAGGTTTTTGGATTCCTTTCAACATAATATATGTGATTTCCTAGATTTGCAAAAGTATCGTGCAACAAATTTAATAGTTGTTTTCTATATCGCAAAGTACTCTGCAAACATTTTTACTGGCTACTTAAGTAGTGTTGTTTTCTTGTTTTAACTACTACTTTTGTAATTTTTAGAAAAGGCATGCTAAATAAAATCCTGAAATCAAAGTGAAATAATTTATCCTCATAAGTTTAGCACTTTAACTATCTATTTTCTCTATTCAGATGTTCCAGTAACAATCCAATGGCCCAGACAGTAAAAAGAGTATTCTACTTACATGGTTTTAAATTCCTCTATTACAGCTATGGAGTAGTATGGTAAAATAGTTATGTATAGAACAATAAACATCCTCTAAGCTGGGTTCCTCCAGTTAGGTTTTTGTATCGTCTTAATGAAGAGGAATTGTAATAAAGATCCTACCATATTTAGGTACATCACATACCAACATCATTCAAACAACAAAAGCCCCTTAAAAATAGAATCTTAGGTATAGCATATATAATCCTCATTCAAAACAATGAAATCTTTATATAGAAGAACTTGTAAATCCTCATTCAAAACACTGAAATCTTTATATAAAAGATCTTGTAAATCCTCATTCAAAACAATGAAATATTTATATAAAAGAACCTATAAATACTCATTCATAATAATGAAATCTTTATATAAAGAACCTGTAAATCTGAAGTCTACAATATGGTGGAAACAACCACGTTCCTCCCAACCTTAGATTGGGTTCATCTTACCGCTTCCCAATCACCCCCGAGCAAAACCATCCATTGCAACAGAAGGGACGGCTAACCACAGCTTCATATTCCACATCTCGTTCAAACAGCCTTGCATAACACCAAGTTCTCACATAGCAAGAGTGTATTAGTTCAGCATACTAAGCAGCGTCTTGCCTCACCCAAATGCTTCCTCTTTATTCCAAATTTTTGTGTAGGTCTTTTCTATTAGTAGCCGATTCCTCACGAAATTCACAGAGCTAATAAAATCCCTGATTTCGAGGGGGTGTCCATTGTCACTAAGGAACTTTTGACACCTCTTTTCAGTTTCCCTGAAGTTATCCTGCCTTGTCCCTTACTGTTACATGCACATTTCTTCATTTAACTTGGTTGTTTCCACTCTATTTCTTTCAATGTTTTAACCCTTATGTTTTATTACATGAGTCCTTCTAAGACTCCTTGGCATATTTTTTCCATTACCCAAATTTATTAATTAATTTAAGCAATAAAAACTCATAATTGAAAGTTTGTATTTTGGGGGACGTTACATGTGGAAACACATCCCGCAATCACATCAGAATGTCTCTTCACTGATCATGTGGGAATGCATCCCACAATCACATCAAAATGTCTCTGCACTGATCATGTGGGAATACATCCCACAATCACATAAGAATGTCTCTGCACTAATCATGTGGGAACAAATCCCACAATCACATCATAATATCTTTGCACTTACATCTGACCATGTGGATCCTAGCCTTCCACCATGTCAAGAGGCTAATAGACACATCAATTCCCTTTGGAGGGATCCTCGATATGGAGAACACCAAGCTTCTCCCTGAAGTTCTCAAAATTCACTCTAGCTAATCGTTTGGTCAAAACATCAGCTATCTGCTCGCCCGTCGCAACATATTGGAGCTTCATTGATCCTCTTGGCACCATATCCCTAATATAGTAATATTTTATCTCAATATGCTTTGACTTGTCATGGAACACTGGGTTCTCCAACAACTTCACACAACTCTTGTTGTCGGAATATATACAAGTAGAATCCAGCTGGAGATCAAATAAGTTAAAAAATAGCTTCCTCAGCCACACTGCCTCACAACTAGCTGAATGAGCTGCAACATACTCTGCTTCGGCTATACTTAGTGCCACACAAGATTTTTTCTTGCTAAACTAGGAGATCACACTTGATCCCATACTGAAGCAACACCCTAAAGTGCTCTTCCTATCAATGGCACTTCTTTCCCAATTTGAATCCACATAACCTTCCAGGTTAATCTTCTGATTTTCCTCATACTTGAGCCTATAATCAACTGCACCCTTTAGGTACCTCAGAATATGCTTTGCACCAATCAGGTGAACATGTCTCAGATCTTTTAGGAGCTAGCTCAATGTGTTCACAGCGAAGCAAATATCCGGTCTCATATTCGTGAGGTACATCAAGGACCCAATCATCTGATAATACATCGTAGCATCGACCGACTCTAATGAAGCATCACTCAATAACTTCAGATTCGATGCCATAGGTGTGGTCATGGCCTTGTAGTCCATATTCATGAATCTCTTCAGGATCTCAACCGCATACTTCCCTTGTCCTAGGGATATTCCATCTGCATTCTACCACACCTCCATTCCTAGAAAGTAATGCATCACACCCAAGTCCTTCCTCTTGAACTCAGTAGCTAGCTTCCTCTTTGTGTCAGCAATCAACCCATATGTACTTATTAAAAATAGGTCATCTACATACAGTAAGAGCATCATTGGGTTCTCTTCTTCAAGCTTGTAGTAAAGGTTGGGATTTTCTTTACTTTTGGTAAAGACAAAACTAGTCAAGAATCTCTCAACTCTGCTGTACCATGTCCTGGGCACCTGTTTAAGAACGTACAGGGATTTCTTCAATTTACACACATGAGTCTTCCTATCATGTGTCTCAAGGCCGAGTGGCTGCTCCACATATGCTTCCTCTTCTACTACACCATTCAAGAAAGTTGTCTTAACATCCATCTAGTGTATTTTCCATTTCATTACTGCAGCTAAAGAAAGTACTAATATGATAGAAGTATATCTGGATACAGGTGTAAAAGTATTTTCAGAATCTATCCCTTCTTTCTAGGAGAACCCACGAGCCACAAATCTTGCTTTATATTTCTCTATGCTACCATCTGCAGCATGCTTGATCTTATAGATCCATTTGGAAGTCACAAATGACTTCCCCTTTGGTCTCGGGACAGCATCCCAAACATTATTCTTCATGATTGACTTATACTCCTTGATCATAGTATCCTTCCATTCTTTCTGTTCTGTCTCTTTTTCATAGTTGGAAGGTTCTTTATCGATGATGTCACATAATAGGGATACATATCTAGAGTAGGACCTAGTTCTCTTCCTTTCTCTGTGCATTTCTTTTGGAGCCCCATATCTCTCTGCACCTTGGATAGCCTCTCGTACCCATGCATGTTTCTTCTTGTGAGTATTCTTCTCCTGAGGTGGATATATAGGTTCTTGAGGTTCTTTTATTTCTCAATCTTCTTTTGGAATTGCTTCATCCATGGTTGTATCTTGGATCCTGGGTATTTCAGTTTCTTTAGGATCTTCAACTGGTATTTTCCTGGATTTGTTGTAAGTTGTGTGTTCATCAAATGTTACATCTCTGCTTAAGGCGATCTTCTTGAATCCTGGGAAGTATATTCTGTAAGCCTTTGAGCTTTCAGATTATCCCACAAATATAGCCTTCTTTCATGAAGGATCTAATTTTGTCGTCTTTTCTTTTGGAATGTATATGTACACTGGACAGCCAAATATTTTGAGATGACCGACTTCTAGTTTCTTGCAGAAAAAAACTTCTTCAGGTGTCTTGTTCTTGAGTACTCTATTTGGAGTACGGTTCTGTACATACACAGTTGTCCTGGTAGCTTATCCCCATAGATGCATAGAAAGATCTTGATCATGGAGCACTGCCTTTGGTGCTTCCATGATTGTTCTATTCTTCCTTTATACAACCCCATTTTGTTGTGGATTATATGGAGTGATCAACTCCCTCTTAATCCCTAAATCTTTGCAGAATTCCTTGAATTCATTTGATGTGAATTATCCGCCATTGTCTAATCAGAAAATCTTGATATTCTTCTCTGTGTGGTTTTCGATCAAGGATTTGAATTCATTGAACTTGCTAAATACTTTGTCTTTTTTTTTCTTAAAGTATATCCATGTCTTCCTAGAAAAATTAGCAATGAAAGAAACATAGTATACATACCCACTTAATGACCTGGATGACATCAAACCGCATAGATCGGAGTGAATGATTTCCAAGATTTGTTTAGTCTTGATTTTGCTACTTGGAAATGTCTTCTTTGTATTATTTCCTTTCGCACATCCCTTGCATACTCCTTCATGTTTTTCCTACATTTCTGGAAGACCTTCAACAGCTTTTCTTGTAAGTGGTAGTGCCCTATCATGCACATGTGCAATCCTTCTATGCCAAAGTTCATTTGGTTCTACTAATTCATGAACCAAAGCTTGTTCTGGTTGGCCCTTTAATTTGTATAGTCCTTCCTCTTGTTCTCCAATTACTGCTGCATTGTCAATAGTCTTTCCTTTTGGCCACATGAGGACTTAGCCATCTATAAATGGAACTTTTAGGACTTTTGCATCTAATGCAGAGATGGAGAGAAGGTTCTTCTTTATTCCTAGTACAAATAGGACATCCTTCATTTTCATAGACTTTCCAGAGTCTAATTTGTAGGAGTTTTCTCCACTACCTTTTGGCCACATGAGGACTTAGCCATCTATAAATGGAACTCTTAGGACTTTTGCATCTAATGCAGAGATGGAGAGAAGGTTCTTCTTTATTCTTAGTACAAATAGGACATCCTTCATTTTCATAGACTTTCCAGAGTCTAATTTGTAGGAGTTTTCTCCCCAAGTTTCACCTTGTGGGGTGATTCATGTTTTCATAGTTTCATAAAGGATTCCTTAAATCCCATCATGTGTTTCTAACCCCCACTGTCAATAATCCAATCATTGCTTCCATCTGTGATAGTTCCCATGAGGGCAGAGATCAACACATATTCTTCATCACTTGAAGAACCATCAATGACTTTTTTTCTTCTCTTCTTGGAAGGCTCATCATATTCTATAGCATGAGTATGATGTCTTTTCTTGTTTCCTTTCCTTTTGTGAGATCTATCTTTGTTTCTAGGACAATCTCTTGCAAGGTGCCCTCTTTCGTCACATGTATAGCAAATTAACTTAGACAAATATTTGTTATATTTTCTAGTGTTATTCTTCTGGAGAGAGAGCTTACCTCTGTGATGGTCTGTTCTACTTTTCTTTGATTGTACTATGAGAGCTTTATCTTCATTTCCCATATTTTATTCTCGAGCTAATAATCGATCTTATTCTTGTGATCACTCCTCCCACAGTATGCTAAACTTGGCTATCTTCTTTCTAGCACAGATCCCTTGAATAAAAGAGTCCCATGCCCTAGGGAGGCCACTCAAGGTCGTCATCACAATTTCTACATTCTCTACTTCTTCATCTACAGCTTTGAGTTGTTCCTTGATCTGAGAGACCCTTGTAAAGTAATACTAGATGATCTGGGCATTCTGGATCTTTACATTCTTCAATTGGTTTCTCAGAGTCATCTTCTGGTGTATGTTCTTCCCTTCAAAAAAATTGGTCAGGGCATCAAACATCTCTCTAGGTGTATTTAGAGAGGACACCTGAGGTATGAGATGATCCTTTATTGAATAAAAAATAATCCTCTTAGCCATGACCAATTTATTTTTGTGTAAGGCCTTAGCCTCATCTCCCTCTAGAAATGGAATTTCTCGACTTATGTATGAGTCCAATTCATTTTCTTCCAGGACCAGGGAGATCCTATACTTCTAGGCTCAGAGGTTATCAGCTCCCTCAAGCTTTTCATCAAGCTTGGTATGATGAGACATCTTAATAGAAAACCTCAAATCGAAATGCAAAAGATTTAGATCTTACTAGGTTAAGATGTCGGAACTGGATCTGGAGCTGAATTTTTGCAGAGCTGGTTTTCTGCTTCAGGAGCATATTTAGGGTTTGACTTTCCTAGAGTTCTACCCAACCAAAAACTTTGATATTGATCTCTAAAATTTGATTTTGGGGAGGAGATAAATCCAGGTGTGGGCTCACTCAAAAATTCCACTTCTATGGAAATCCCTAATTTTTCGCAACACTGTCCAGTCAAAAACTAAAAATGCTCAAAATTAGATTATGCTTCGACAGGAAAAATGTGCCCTAGAGAGGAGATTCATCCTAGCCTCCTTTTGCTGAAAATATCTGGAGAGAGATCCAAAAAGTAGGAAGCCCTAGCTTCAACAGCTGCATAGTTTCATCTTCTCAGGTTAGCTCTGATACCATGTTATATTTTTAAGATTTAAGCTATATGATCTTAGGATCTTATCTGAGAGAATAACAAGCACAAAAATCAATCACACAAGACAATGAACACAAAGATTTTCCTCAGGGAAACCATAAAGGAGAAAACCCTACAACTTCGTCAGATATAGAATCAGAACTAGAAGTAAAACCCAAAGATACAAAGATGATCTCCTGATAGCAGCAGTCTCTCTCTCTCTCTTGTTCCAGCTTCTTCTCTCTCTCTCAGTTATGCACTATAGCTGAGTGTGTGTGACTATGTAATAAATATAGAGGCTCACTATCTATTTATACTAATTCCTAACTTGACATTAACTCACCAGGGCCCACTTCTCTAGGAGAGTCTAATAACCCTATTTCCCCGCAACTGCGGGGACTTTAACCCTTGGACAATAAGAAGGGTTACCATCAATGACTTTACATGGCTTGTTTACTTTATTGATTCTCCCAATAAGATCATCGGGGTATGACATGACACAATTACATCACTGATTATCCCAATAGGAACATTGGGGTATAATATACAAGTGAATACATTCCAAAGTTACAAATACATCAACAGCCCAATGAAATTCCGTGAGGATGCTGCACTGAATTTCCCCTCCTTATGGAACATAGAAACGAGCCTTGGACCATAGTAGTCTAGATTCATCTACCTTATATTATCTTTTTTTTGTTGAAACAACCTATCCTCCTCGACTTTCTTGAGGATTTCCACATAGAAGGGCTCAAATCTATTGGTCGTTCTAACTCTCTCATGCAAATATACATCGGTTTGACTCAAGGTCACCTCATATATCATATGAGTTTCTTAGCTCAAAGCATTGGCAACCTTCTTCTCTTTTTCCTTAATGTGATTTAGCGTGAAATGGTACTCACTAAGGAAATCCAACCACTTGGCTTGACTCACATTCAGGTCTGGTTGATCGAATAAATATTTTAGACTCATATTGTCTGTCTTCAAAAGAAATTTTCTTCCCATGAGGCAGTGCATCCACATCTTCAAAGCATGGATGATGGCCGCTAACTCAAGATTGTGGGTAGAGTAGTTTTCCTCATGCTCTTTTAACTTTCACGATTCATAAGATATCGCATGATCGTTTTGCAAGATGACTCCTCCAAGTCATTCCTTACTTGCATCCATACAAACCATGAAATCCCCATCAAGATCCGTAATTCATAACACCGGTGTGGTCATCAAAAGCTCCTTAAGCTTTTGAAAACTTTCTTCTCACTTTGCAGTCGATAAGAACTTACTTACTTTCTTATACAAAGTGGTCATGGGGCAAGCAATTCTTGACAAATTCCCGATCAACTTCCAATAATTTCTAGCTAATCCCAAAAAAGACCTAGTGTGAGTGACACTCGTAGGGCTAGGCCAATCCATTATGGCTTTAATATTTTTCGGGTCCACATCTATCGCTGTCTCGGAGATAATGTGACCTAAGTACTGTATTTGTGGTTTGTAAAAATCACATTTACTAAACTTAGTGTGAAGATGGTGTTCTCTCAACAGTTGTAGTACTATGCGAATGTGTTCTTCATGTTCTTCTTTATTCTTTGAATAAACCAGTATGCATTTTATAAATACCAAGACAAAATTATCCAGATACCTACTGAATATGTTGTTCATCATACACATAAATTTCATGGGTGCATTGGTCAACCCGAATGGAATCACTATAAACTTGTAGTGCCCATACCTTGTACGAAAGGCGGTTTCATTAGAGGAAATTTCAACTCAAAATGGGCCTTTTAACTTTTATTCAAATTCCATCTCATCATGTGTTAGCCAATGAAATTTATTTAAATTTGAAATACGGTATAGGTCTTAAACACTTTTTTAATATAAATTTGGGGATAGGTATCATAAAAAAAACTACTTTTTTTCTTTGTATTTTTGACATATATCCCTACGTTTTTACTCAAAGTTTGATTGGGAGAGCTTGTTGGATACAGAATTAAATTCCATCATTGGATGTCATCATTCTATTTTTTTAGGTATTTCTTGTTTTTTGGGTAACGAGGTCCATCAAAAGTATGCTGAGTGGGTACTCGTTGGATGCGGAATTTAATTTCGTATCCAACGAGCTCTCTCGATCGAAATTTGAGTAAAAACACGAGGAGATATGTCAACAATACAAGCAAAAAAGTAGTTTTGTTCTTTTCTTCCTCCAAAATTAATAAATATTATTTTATCATTTTAACTATTATTTTATTAGTTCATTTTAGGAGGCCCATTTTGAGTTGAAATTTCCTCTAATGTGTGAATATGCTCGTCACGAAGCCATACCTAATGGCACCTTGATCGCAGGTCAATCTTTAAAAGGATTCTAGCTCCTCCCACCTGATCGAACAAGTCATCGATCCTAGGGAGTGGGTAATGGTTCTTGATAGTCATTTTTTTCAACTAATGGTAATCGATGAACATCCACATTGTACCATATTTCTTCTTTACGAACAATATCGGTGCTCCCCAAGTAGACACACTGGGTTGGATATACCCTTTCTCTATCAACTCCTGCAACTGCAATTTCAGTTCCACCAACTCAAGTGAACTCATACGGTAAGGGGCTTTAGAAGCCGAAAATAGTCTTGGGATCAGTTCGATGGAAAAATCTAGGTCTTGTTTCGGAGGTAATCCTGGGATTTCCTTGGGAAACACATACTTGAATTCTTCAATAATGGGGAAGTCTTCTTTTTCAGATTCTATGTCTCGAATGTTCACTGCAAACAACTGGTAGCCTTTAATGACCCATTTCTTTGCTTGTAAGGCATATATTTTTATTATAGACACTTTCTTTGGAATGCACTGGACCTTTAATTGGTTCCCTTAGATATCAATACACAATATTGACTTGCGTAAGCAATCGAGCATGACATGGTGTTATTCCAACCATTCCATTCTGATAAGTATATTGTACGATCCTAAGGTTAGGATGTTTAGGTTTACTTTCGTTGGAAAACCATTCAGGCTTACCTCACATTCTTTAACAATTTCTGAAAATTTATGTTTCTTACCTACGGCTAACTGAACAAGTCAAGGTTTATCATGTATTCATTTTCCTAGTTTGCATTCATCAACAATTTTAGGCAAAACATAGTTCCAACAAGCACCAGGATCAATAACTATTGAAATAGAAGTGTTCAATATCTTACCTTCTATCTCAACCATTGTAGCTTGATGATTGTCCTGTCAGCCATACAATGTTGCATAAATCCGTGGTGTTCTAGCTATTGTTGGGCCCAGAAATGAGCCCTTTTTTACCACCCTTATCGACCTCTTTTTGCCTCATCCTACTCTATTATGCATGCTAAATAGATGTTTTCCCTTCACTTGGTCCCTCAACTCATACAGGTATGGTTAATCATTGTCTTGTTTTATTAATGCTTAGGATTGTGGTAATCAAGAATTTACATCTTAAATTTTGCTAACATATGGTGGTTTTTTAAAGATAATTCGAGATGTAAAGAATACAGATGTAGCAGGTCGAACATGCCAGAGGAGGGATGGACATTCATTGCTGAGTTGATTACCACCCATTCGATCGTTGGCCAAAGAACGTGGTCCAAGGGTATTATTCCATGCAAGCTGTACAAGGGTAGCTGCAACAAACTGCGACAGATTTGGAGGAAACAGTGCACCACTGCTCAAAATTAGTTGCAATACACGGACTATTTTCTCAAGTAATCATGATCATTATTTATGGCTCGAATAACAACTTCCATGTATCTTATGCTCTCATCTTGCCACGACTGTAGCATCTCATTGAAATTAGGGCAGCCTGACGATTAGAGATCTTCATGGCTACCCAATAATAGCAGGAATATGTTATGATTGTAATTGTATAAATACTGGGAACTATTCTGAGCCGGGGGTTGAAAATTTAACCAAATTATTGTATCAGATGTGATTAAGGTTGCGCGTTCATCTACCACTTTTTAATACAAGGAGTTTGATTCTTTAGATCTCAGTGTTTTAACATGTGTTACTTCCATCATCTCTATGTAAAGGTTGGGCCTGCCTAACCATAGGGATTGCTGAGTTAATTAGGTATTATATTTATTCTGTTGTGTGATTTTGTGACAACTTCTTTTATTTATAGTAAGCTGTAACAATTGATGATTTATTGTGTGTCATTTGAATAATCAGTAGTTGCATCTCCTATAAAACTATAGTGGTGTGGTGTGTCAGTCAACTGTATAGTTGAAGTGTATTTTATGCAACTGTGTGATAGCTCTAATAGCCCTATTCATCCCTAGTTATTTCAATTTCCATTTTCTTTAGATCTTGGAAGTTGTTCCTTCGCATCTATAATTGCAGAATTTCATTCCTGTACTTTGAATTTCTAAAATAGCTGAATTTAATTCATGTACTTTGGATTTCTAGAATAACAGAATTAGGATAGTTGGATGGATCTTTAGATGGTTTGGTAATTAAGGATTTTTCTTTTTGCAAAAGTAATCTAGATGTTATTTCCTAAATCTTTCAATTCTAGATTAAGAATCGTAAGAAGGTACTTGTGTCCATTCTTGAGAAAGTAAATTAGTAAGTAGATTATGGGATGAGTGTGGTTGAATAGGAAAGTAGGATCATTTACTTACAGCATCAGCTACTTAGTGTTTAAACCATATATAGTGCATATTATCCTTGAAATAAGAGACTTCCCTGGGTTGACAATTTATATTGAACACTCTGTACGTTGGCTTTAATTAACTTGCATATAGGGTTCCCAACATTTTGATGCCGTTGCAGGGGAGGATAAGTATTAGACACTTTAGTAGTTGCATCCAGTAATTATATTTATCCATCCTTCTTCAATTTTTTTTTAAGTTTGCATGATTTGGGTTGCATGAATACACGAAGAGTATAGCGTGACCATCTTATAAATCCCAGAACCCCATAGAACACTAATGTTGCAGGTGGTCGAGGTCATGTGAGAAATCTAGCATTAGGAAGAAGAACATTCATTGACAACCTAGTTGGTAGAACCAATTCTTCTACCGGGTCTCACTATCAGGAAACACCCATTAGAAGAAGCCATGTCACTCCTGGAGTGGCAACATCAGTATATATAGTGGAGAACACACGAGGAGCTACAACACCCTTGGATACCCTTGCAAAGCAAGATAGAGTTAGCACTGCAGGATCAGGTGACTGATATTTGTTCTATCACATTAACATGAAGGTTGTGACTGAAGAGGAGTGAACACAGTTCCCTCAGAAATTTAACAACCAGTGTAAGGACGAAGAGGATAAAATAGAGGAAGATATGAGCAACAGAAATGATCCCGAAGAGGAAGAAGTAATGGGAGAAAATCATCATCATGAGGGTAATTCCCCGCCTGAAGGGATGTTTTCTACACTTCAGTTCCCAATTCAATAGCCAAAAGGGATAGCCCCATGAAAAATATATCACCATCGGTGTTGCCTAGCTTTTATGGAAAAGTGGCAGATGATCCATATGAATTTATTTTTGAATTTGACATCCTCTGTCGCAGATATGACTACACCACCAATGAACATAAGCTAAAAAAATTTCTTGCCACTTTGAAGGACAATGCATTACATTGGTTTATGAGTCTGGGAGGCAGAACTGTCACTAACTGGGACAGGATGAAATAGGTGTTCCTAGAGAAATATCAGGAGTATCACAATACCAAGGATAAGTGAGTAGAACTATTTAACATTATATAGAGGGACGATGAAAGTCTGGAAGATTTTGTTGGAAGGATTTTATATAATGTGCAGAGAGCTAGACAAACTAATATGGGGTTAGATGTCCTCAAAATAATCCTACTTTGTGGGATTAGGGATGATTTCCTAGACATGTTAAACCTGTAATGAAAGGGAAATATCTCTAAGGATTCGTTTGAAAAGATCATGGAACTGTGCAAAAGGTATTCTAGAGGGTCTTCCAGGAATAACAAATAGGACAAATGGGACAAATTGGAACGTGATGTCTTCGACAAAATGAAAAATTAATCTAATGGAGGAGCCACCCGTGGAGAGATAGGAAATATCCTTGAAAATTTCAAAACAAAAATGATGAGCTCCGTATCCTTAGAAATAGATTTCCTGAGGGAAAAGCAAAAACAAGTAGTAGAGGATCTCACACTAAGTGTATTCTGGCCTAAATGTAGGAAGAACCACCCTTTGAGGGAGTGCCCACTCGATAAGGTAGAAGTGTGTTAGCTATGCAAGCTGAACCATGACATGAAGGAATGCCCTTCACTACCTCAAGTAAAGACTGTTCTATAGGCATCAACTCCAGATGTGAAACCGGCTTACTTTATTGCACAGAAAAATCCCCGGCAGCCTCGAAATCAAGGTATGACTCGAGACTTGTTTCCATTTTTGAATAACATGAATAATTGGAATAATATGCATCATATGAATACACAATTCCCTTCATCTTATTCTAATCCTCAATGGTACCCCTTTCAACCTTGAATGCAAAATTTTAACTCCTAGAACCCCTCGATACAGCCACCATAGACACCAAACCAACAAAATTCTTAGTCTCCTGGATGGAATAATTTCCATCCATGGAACCAATTTCCCCATAACCAACCCTTTCAATAGCTTCCACATCAAACGTTTCCTCAACAACCATATCCTCCTCAACAATATCGTCAGCCTTATCAACAGTCGCAGCTGCAACTCCAGAATAATGTTCTCCTCAGTATGCCGATACAATCACAGTTGCCTGCTCAACCTAACCCTAACCCAAATAAAAAAATAGTCCATCAGTTTGAGACTGCCAACATGCTTGATTTCTCCATTACTCCTGTACCATGCAACGATATCCACTTACAATCGGGAAAGGTACTGGAGCGTTTCATCATTGAGGATGTTCCATCATCGATGCATGAAGAAGAGATGAATGCAGTATTTATTCAATATAATGACCCCCATTATTGATAACACTGAATTACTCTTGTACCATGCAACAATATCCACTTACAATCAGGAAAGGTACTAGAGCGTTTCATCATTGAGGATGTTCCATCATGGATGCATGAAGAAGAGATGAATGCAATATTTATCCAATACAACGACCCCCATTATTGAAAACACTGAACATCCTACTAATATGTTAGCTGGAACACAGAACGACACATCTATTGACACACAGCCTACCCAGTGGATTAGGGAACCACCATACCCTGAAATGTTAATGTTACCAAAAGTAGTCGTACAACCTCAGTTTAACCTCTGAGGAGAGTTAAAAAAATCTTTATGTTAAAATTCCCCTCCTTCAAGCCCTTCAAGACGTAGCTATCTATGCCAGAACTGTTCGAAATCTGTGTACAAGGAAAACAGGAAGGAAACCTAGGGATCCTCCTACTGTTCATGTCATAGGGAAATAATCTTCATTAATAATGGGAAAAACCCTCTTGGCCAAATACGACGACCCTTGGAATCCCACTATCACTGTGCAGATTGGGTGCACGTAGATACCCAATGTACTGGTAGACTTAGAAGCAATAATTAATGTTATGACTATTAACCACTTATACTATGAAACGAGAACTTTATACTAAGAACAAGAACTCTAGCAATAAAAATGATGATTTTCTCATAAAAACACCAAAAACACCCCCCAAATAGAAAAGTGTTGATACTAGTATACAAGTTTTTTTTTTCCCGGGTAAAAAATAGAGCCATGGCCTAAACATCCCATATGTTGTTTACAAAAAATTAAAAATCAACCCCTAAATTGGAAAAACATTTTTTTGATAAAGACATAAATTACAACGTTTTTGAAACTTGCATATTAAACAAAATACTAATATTTCATAAATAATTTCATCACTACAACAATATAAAACCAAATAAATTATGATCTGACTCATAATGAAATCATATATTAGACCATACAACAACAAATGATTCATATAAATAATCTAAAACTCGGTTTAGAGTTTTAATTATAAACATTTTACTAATAAAAAACATCTAAAATGTTTATTTTGAATTATTCAAATTCATCCATGGATTCTGACACCCCATCAGAATCTACATTTTATGCACATAAAGGGCTGGATGAAGATGTAGATGACCCATATTCTTCTCCATTATCAGTGGGTGCATCATCTGAGTCTACATCTATGCCCATCATTTCAGATGACATATTCCTTATGGATCTACAGCTTGGTTTAGTAGAGTCCTATCTTGCAACTTGTTCTTTTGGAAAGAACCTCTTGATAATCTCTATAGTCTTGGAGACAAGAGTGTCTTTATTTGTAAACTTGAAATCATAAGAAAGTATATCAATTTCCTCTAATTTCAAGATTTCAATGCGGTGACAATTTATTTTTTGACCCTTTCTTTTTCTCTTTCCGTAATTTTTTTAAAAAAATCATGGAGTATTAATTGAAGAAAGGATTGACCTCTATCCCATGATTTTTAGTTTGATTTTTTTTAATATTTTTTTAAACCTACTTAAATGCCACCTGCCCTGCTAAACCCCCTAATATTACAATAAACAAAATTAAACTCCTAACCCCCCAACATAACATTAAAAAAATTAAAAAATTAAAAACATCCTCCCTCCCCAACCCCTAAACCCCGCAACAACATTACCATAAAAAAATTAAAACACCCCCAACTAAACCCCTAAATCTGTAACAATGTTACATTAAACAAAAATTTTAAAAAATATCTAACCCTGAGCTAACCTCAACCCCACAATATTACATTTAAAAAAAAAAAAATTTAAAACACCCTCTCAACCCCTAAACTCCCAACAATATGGTTTAGACATCATTCTTACTCATCAAAGTAAATTCTTTGAGTATGTGTATATTATGAGCCATATATATGCTTACTTAGTTAATAAATTTTAAATTTATTAGAGTTGCAACATGTAGATTGAGACATGGATATAAGAAGAATTAAAACAAAATGATTAATGAAAACTTGTTTGACAAAGCCAAGTGTTGTGAGGCATTTTAAGAAATCTAATAATACATTAGAATTAATATAAAATGAATATAAAAGTAAAAGTGAATAAGTAAAACAAAGTATGTAGAAACAAATTAAATAAAGAAATGTTTAGTAAATGAGTATACTTGTTTTTAATATTCTATTCTTATTATGATTTGGGTATTGATGAAATTATCATTTTGCAAATTATGGATAACTTCGAAAATATTATTATATTTAATTTTAAAGAAATAGTGTGGTATAAGAAGGATTTAGAGGCTAAAATAAAAGTGAGATATTATAAGGAGGTCATTAACCCTAATTTAGAAGATCAAAGTTACTTTTTAGTTTTAACTAGTTCAAATATTGCCAAGATCAGAACAAAACTCTCATGACTAGGTAATGGATAACTCCTAAAACTCCATGGATTGATAGGATTTGCTATCTTTATAACACTATGAGCGTTGAGAATGGAAATCCTCTTAAGATACCTTACCTACACCTACATCATGTCTAGGTTTCAAAATCTTTATTACAAGATTAACCTTTCTGACTTTTTAATTTCTCAAAACTATGGTAAATTAAAAATATTTCCACTTTAACATACAAATAATTTTTTTATAAAACAACGTATTATTTTATATTCTTTTACTATAAGATCAATCAAATCTCAAATTTGATTTCACTTTATGATAATTAGGGTAATCATAAATAAATAAATAAAAATTGAGTTAACCGTCCACCTACCTTTGCTTTCAAGTATTTTATATTGTTTTCCAAAATTTTAAAACAAGCCTATTATTTTATATTCTCATACTATAAGATCAATTAAATTTTGATTTTACATTATGATATTCAACGTCATCAATACTTAAAAAAAACAAAAAAGTTGACCCTCCAATCAAAATTTGTTTTCACATTATGATATTCAACGTCGTCATAGATACATATTGTTTTCGATCTAATAATTCATTGAATGTTGTTGAACAAGCACAGTCCATCGTTACTCAGAGAGAGACTCTGGCTGAGAAAATATTGTGAATCCAAAGTTCTCTTTAGTGAGTGATAGCAACATATTGGAAGTCTGTACACAAAATACATATTCGAAGTCTGTGCACAAAATACGAGAAAAACTAAATTTGTGAACTGGATGTTTTGCTGAATCTTGATTAAAGTGTATAGTGTATATTGATGGCTTAGCAAAGTTGATTCTGGAAGAACAGCTTGATTTCGTGTGAGAGGCATAGATTATAGGTGCTGGTAATGCAAAATAAAGTTGGTAATGGTTTTGGATGTTGTGCATTTAACATAAAATGGTGCTGCTAGACGCTGCTGCGTTGAACCATGTTTCCATTTCATGGTTTGATTTAATGCATGATTGTGAGAAGAGACCAAAAATGATCTCATTATTGAATGTAAGTATTCTCATATTAAAAGACCGAGATAGAGATTGCATAAACCACTTTAATATCCAAAAGTATTATAGATTCTGCTCATTACCCAATCAAGAACTATTAAACCGTGAAGGATATAAGTGCATATTATTACTACATAGAAAATATAATATTATTGTATAAATTATAGTATGAACTATGAAGAACGCAAAAAATTAACAAATGTAAAAACGACAAATTGGAAAAAAAAAAAGTTACTCTCGGAAAAGGAAAACCCAACTAAAACCAGTCCTTCCAGTCACTATCTAACTGCCTCATTACAACTCTGAGAAACGGGGAAGTAGCGGGACTGGGAGAAAGAGGGCTCAACGTTAATGAGGAATCTCATCATTGATAAAGGGGAGGAGTCTATGAGGAAAGGAATGGAAACCTTCTTGGTTCCAATTACTAAATGATCCTATTCATTATAAATTCGTATTTGATTACGATTTTTTTTTAAATTCTTACGTGAAGTTGGAAAGATGGTCTTTATAGGGGGAGCCAAGCTCCTCCATTATTGCTTCTATTATATATATTGCGAACAGTCTAGTGGAAAATTATTCCCTCAAGAGGGAGCCAATTCTAGGGATATTGATTCAATGAGAGTAACTGCAATCAGAAAACACGAGAAACAATAGAAGGCATTGCAATGTATGTCCATGTCTTCCGGGGAAGAGCTCCCTTGCGTGCTAAAGGGCCGCCCTTCATCGGCGACGCAATTCTGAGAATCGCACCATCGATGAAGGGCTGCCCTTTAGCATGCAAGGGAGCGGAGCTCCTCTCCCTCCTCCCTTCCCCAGAAGACATGGAAGGGAAAAGAATACTCATAGATAGCTACTTGGATTGAAGGTATGCATACGACGAGGAAAATCATACGACGAGTAAAGTGCGTTCATACGATTGAAGACTAGTATTGTTGTTTTAACAGGCTGGCTATTCATACAACAAGGAAAATTTTGAGAAGATTTATGAACGCATTTATGTTGTATTTGGTTCTTCTGCACCCTACACCATTTTCCAGGATTCAGTGCCCTTCTTGAGATGGACCCGTGACAAGGGGCTTCTTGTGGGTATTGTAAGCAATTCAGAATATCATTATCAAGATGTTATCTTTCCTACATTGGGTATGACTAAGGTAATTTCTGAGGTTTAAATAATTGAATCCCTTTCGTTAAAGAAAAATAAGATATAAAATAAGTTGAAAAATATTACATGATAAAGTTACAAACTCACTATTTGACATAGTGTACCGTTTTGTTATCAGATGGTAGCAGGGATCGAAGTGGCACTTTGGGGTCTTCTCTGGTCTGGAAGGTGTGGAAAAACCTAATCCTAAAATCTATGAGTTAGCCCTTCAGAAAGATGGAAACATTCCTGCAAATGAAGTTTTGCACATAGGTGATAGCATGCGTAAAGACTACTTACCAGCTAGAAACATTGGCATGTAGGCATTACTTTTGGATAGATTCAAGACACCTGATGCGGTCACTTGGATGAAACCGAGTGCACCTGTTCTTCCTGATTTAGTAACTGCACAGGATTAGATTGAAAATCAGTCATCTGAAGAAAAAGCAGTACCGTGAAATTTAATAGCCTACCAAATTATATACCCCATATTTCATGTGTAACAACTTGTCCATGTTCTTACTGATTTAATTTCCTAGAAATATCATTGCCACGCTTATAGAAAGAATTATTTTCAATGATTTAGCACAATGTTTGATTATCATGTCTAGATTTTTTTCATCTAAATGCTCATTACAAAAATAGCAAAGCATGTGTGCAAAGTCAAGAGTTTCTTTGGTTTTGGTTCCAATAGGCATTGCATTAGAACAAGAGAAAGGTGTGTATCTATAGAGAGAGAGCCTTCTTGCTTTAGGCATGCTTGTTTGTACTTATACATCTCATTGCATTTTCACTTGTATTGTATTTCCTTCTTTGCATGGGCAGTGACTGCATTTATGACACATTTCTGCTTTTTTTTAAAGATCTACAAAATACATTCATGATGCTTCAGTTTTAACTTTTAAATTATAAATTAGGGGGAGAGAAATAGCTGTTATAAGAAATGTACAAGTTACATATAGTGTAACAACGACACAAGTTTTGCATCTAAGAATTTGGAGTGGAGCCATGATTAACACTGATTACGTTGATTTTGTTGACTTCAAAAATTGGGACAGTGAAGGTGGCACTTACAGAATTTATGGAACACTTGTTAGCTCTAGAGCCTTGAGCCTGAATCACGTCATTCTGTGATTTTTTCTAAAAATTTGCTACATCTTACAAATGCATTGCAGTGTATGTCCATGTCTTCCAGGGAAGGGAGGAGGGAGCGGAGCTCCGCTCCCTCCTCCCTTCCCCGAAAGACATGGAAGGGAAAATAATACTCACAGATAGCTACTTGGATTGAAGGTATGCTTTATTTTGCACCGGCCATTCAACTGGCACTCAGAAGAAAGGGTGTGGGCCAGACCAGTGCTGAGTATAGTAGTTTTAATTAACCTGGTCTTTGGTGCTTAGCCTAAAATAAATGAATGATCGGAAAAAAGGTGAAAATAGATATACATGCCCCAGGGTTTACTCCGTCAAATGCTGCAAACAAAGACTTATTTACTTGCTTAGAGTAACAAAAGATGCAAGAATAGCTAGCAAATTGGCCACATAAATAAGATGAAGCTGCTTGTGGATATGATGGGAATAGCTGGCAAATTGCCAACATAAATTTGTGATGTGTTTGGTAAGGTTGAAGTAGGATCAAATATGAGAAACAAAAGGGAAGGACTTACTGAAAGAGAGATGGCTTTTATCAAAGACACCTCTATTTTCCATGAGTTCTTCCAGGGAAGGGAAAAGAATACTCATAGATAGCTACTTGGATTGAAGGTATGATTTATTTCGCACCAGCCATTCAACTGGCACTCAGAAGAAAGGGTGTGGGCCGGACGAGTGCTGAGCATAGTAGTTTTAATTAACCTGGTCTTTGGTGCTTAGCCTAAAATAAATGAATGACTGGAAAAAAGGTGAAAACAGATATACATGCCCCAGGGTTTACTCCGTAAAATGCTGCAAATAGAGACTTGTTTACTTACTTAGAGTAACAAAAGATGCCAGAAGAATTGGCAAATTGGCAACATGAATTTTTTGTAATTTTCAATTGTTGACATGAATTTTTTTTATATAGTTGAAAATTGCAGAAGTTATAAATTTTTATGGACAAAATTACAAATTGTTTATTGTATTATGGTCGACTTAAAAAATGTATGATGAATTCACTCTTGACAACCATTGCATGCATATTGTGGTTGACCTAGATAAGCTATGAAAAAAATTACTAAATATCACTTAATTAAAATTAACTTATGGATCGACTTATTCTATATACTTTAAACAAGTTGGTTTTTATGGTCCACTGGAAATCCATTGTTATTCAAGACATCACTATTAATAGGTAACATGAAAACCCATGAAAATATTATATGAAAGGACATAAACATTGGAATACATTTGGGACTTTAATATGAATTAAACTCCAAAGATGAATAGGTGGCCTCTATTCAATGAATGCAATTGCCCTTTAACAGAGTAGGTTATAAAATTTGCTTATCAAATAATCATAAAAATTCAGGTTTAATTATTTTAATTTATTCTATTGCTTCTCACACATTTCATATGATATAATTTAAATTATCTCTTATTTTTCACCATCTCAAACTATAACCTTGTAAATAAAAATGGTTTTATTCATTTATCTTTTATCATTTTAAGGTATAATATTGATTTTAATAAGAGATGTTTAATTCATCTAATAACATTGTGAATAAAAATGGTTTTATTCATTTATCTTTTATCATTTTAAGGTATAATATTGATTTTAATAAGAGATGTTTAATTCATCTAATAACATTGTGAATAAAAATGGTTTTATTCATTTGATCTTTTACCATTTAAAAGTATAATATCTATTTAAATAATAAATGTTTTATTCATGTGATAAGACTTTAACTTCCATTTTTATTTGAATGTTTGATGTAATAGGGACTTTTAGCACATTTGTGATTATTCATCTATAATCAAAGTTGGATTAGTGTGATCGTGAATCTCCAAGTAAGAATATGGGATTTCACATTGTTTTCATGGTATTTTAGCTAATAAGTTCCCATTTTATACTATGCCACTTCCTAAGCATATTTACAAAATTAGCGAGTTCATCTAATGAATTTCAAGGTGCAGGGTTTTCAATGGTTTTCAATGTGAAGATCTATGGAGTATGTTTTCTTATTTCATTTCATTGAAATCATTTATGTATGTCTAATGAAAAAGGCCCACTCATCTATAAACCAAAACAAACATAAAAATGAAAAAGATAGACCATTATGCCGCCATTTTTTAGAACGATCAAATGCACTAAAGATCAAAGGAAACTTGAGTAGTGACTAATGACACTAAAGCATGACATTAGGTGACAAAAAACAAGGTGATCATTGAATTTCATCTTTAGTACCATTATATACCCCCGTTACGGTACCCTCATCCTCCAGCATGGAGTTCCTTTGCTTGGTCGCTCAAGGACGGAGCAGGAGGGGGGTTAAATTAAAAAAAAAGTAGTATTGATGTTAGGGTTAGGGTGTTAGGAGTGACTGTAAACATATATCAAAATCCAAAAGCGTTGATTAATTATCCCATAGATACATTTTCAAGAGAGGGACATTCGGTCTTAGATTTGTTCTTGGGTTCATGTAAAATTTATGATATTACATATGAAAGCATATTTCAAGTTTTATTGTTTTTTTTCTTCTTCATTATTTTTTTTAAATATGCTTCTTTATGCTATTTGACTTAACTATTTTTTTGTTTTTGGTTATTAGGTATAACAATAGTGAGCTCCTTAGAGAAAGAAGAAATTGCATATCCATTGATAATGATCCACTGCAATGCAATTACATCAAGCAAAGAATTAATGCTATTAAAGTTCTTCCACATGAATTGTAAGAAGTTGGTTTGAAGAAAGGGGAGTTTACTGAAACACTTGTGGTGAAGATGTCACAAAAGCCTCAACCCCATTTAGGAGGGGTGTTTGGAAAGGAGAATTTTGGGCATCTTACACACATAGAAGACCCAATGGAAGAGGACATTGATGTCCCTCAAGAAAGGAAAGCTTAGTAAAATCCAATTTCAATGAATAATTTGGCCTCTATGATATTGTTGATTTGTTTCATGTCTTGAAGAAAATGTTAAATTTGAAAACTTTTTGATAAGATATATTAGTAATGTTTTGAGTTTTAGACTTTATTTTAGAATTAAAATTTCTCTATATATTGTTTCTAATATGTTATTTACAAATATATGGTATAGTTTTCCTTGAATTTATCTAAATCATCACTTTTTGAAAAATAATATAAAATAATATCATTTTTATACCAAAAAATCTCTAAAAATCATTTGAAAATGGTTTTAAATGTATTTATTTTTTGGATTTTTTTACAATTTTGTCAATAAAAATGTCTTGTTTTGTCCATAAAATGTCTTATTTTAAAGGAAAAATTGCAAAATGTATACATTTTTCATTATAACTTGCTTCTAAATGTATGTTATTTTGTTAAATTTCTAAAAATCACACTTGAAAATAGAAATAAAAATATTTTACATTAAAGATGATTCAAAGGCCCCAAAAAATGCCTCAAAATGAAAATGTGTGATACTGGTATCAACCTTTTTTGAAACAGAGGTCAAAATAGCTACTAAAATTAGGAGAGAGAAAAACGAGAACTGTGTTGAGTTCTTGTTTCATAGTATAAGTGGTTTATTGAAACTGTTAAAAAACTTGGGCTCACTAATCCCAAGCCAATTCCCACCGTTTTAGAACTCGCAGATAGACCCACTACTAAACCTAAAGAAATCTTGGATGATATCGTTATCTCAGTTGATTCTTGGGAGTACCCTGCTGACTTCTTGGTTTTACAACCTAAGTTGTAGCTAGGAGGACACACATTGGTCCTGGGAAGGCCCTTGTTAGCTACAGTTGATGCTTGCATAAGATGTTGATCTGGGTCTATGACCATATTAGATGGCACTGAGATAAAGAACCTCACTCTCTATCCTCCAGCTTGGCCAAGCTTAAAAGCTGAAACTCTGTCATGGATGGAGCCAAAGGAAGAAGAGGGCATTCAGCCATTACTAACGATAGGGAAGGCCTTAACTTTTAAAGATGAAGTTGAAGACGATGACATTAATAATTTCATCAGTGAACCCACTTCTATCAAAAAGAAAATTTATCAGTTCTTAAATGCTACTCTAGGTGAAGAGGAACAAGAAAATCTCATAGAAGAGGCATTAGTCAGTAACACTTACATAGTTCTAGTGTTGAAAAATTCGAAGAGTGTTTATATTGAGGTAGAGGCTAGAAAATCCCTAAATATTAATCCTAGCCTTTCCCCAGATGAACAGAATCACCTGATCATTCTCTTAAAAAAAGACAAGGGGGACTTTGCCTGGGATTACATAGACATGAGGGCCATCCCCTCTAATCTATGCACCCATCACATTTATATCAAAAGTGACTCTCGCCCTGTGTGCCAGCCTCAACAATGAATGAACCTCAATATTAGGGACATAGTGAAGCAATAAATTCAGAAACTCTTGGAAGCAGGATTTATATATCCTATTTCAGATAGTGAGTGGGTGTCTCCACTCGTAATAGTACCCAAGAAAAATGGTAAATGGAGAGTCTATGTGGGCTATAGATAACTAACACTAGTACATGTGATCAATTTTTCCACGGAAAAAATGTGACAATATTGACGGATAAGCGTGGATATTGCCACGTCTAAGTGTTTTTTTTGCCGTGGTAACTGTTTCGTCGCAATAGCGATGACCCCTAATTTGTCGTGGATATAGCGACAATGTTCTATATTTATTTAGATGTCTAAGCCATCGCTGTAGCGACGGAAAAACCCCAGGTATAGCGACGAGGATGCTATACCTAAGACGGTTAGATTTGGAAAAGTTCCACGGCACGCCGTCGCTGTATCCACACCCTGTATAAGTTTCAAAAAAAAAATGCAAAGTTCCACAACATGTCGTCGCTATAGCGACGCTCTGTATAGGTTTAATATATATATATATATATATAGTAAGAATATATAGTAAGAGATCTCAATATGAAGTATTACATTGAAGATTTATAGAAGATAAACATTAGATTTGGTCATGATGAAGATGAGGAGAAGGGATCAAGGAATGGTTAGCACTAAATGATTTTATTGGAAAGAGCCACAACACAAGGAACCTCATGTACTAAATGATTTTCACTGTCAACAAATCTGCCCCATGAGGATTTTCGAAAGTGTGTACTAAGGCATGAATCAGATTGTGGGGATTGGTTTTATCCTGCATATTAGCAACATTATTCTCTTCCATTTTAAAGGCAACTAGGGTAGCAAAACTAATAATCCATGTAAAGTTACAATCCGAATATTCTGTGTCAAATATGTACGTGAATGAGTGCATGCACAAGTATGAATACATCAATGCAATGAAAAAATACCTGGTAGGCTCTGGGCCAACTGCCTCACAAAGTTCATATAACTGATTTGCCACCATATAACGAACTCGCCAAGACTTATCCTGTAAACAAGCTTATTTTTAAAAATATTGCTTAAAAAATTGTAATTTTTTCAAAAACGTTGGTTCAAAGGCCATTGTAAAGAATGCATACAACATAAAACTCAACTAATCTATGAAGTAAAGGAAAAGGAAAAGACATAAAAAAAGATCTTCAAAAATGCAATCAATTGATAAAAATGAAAATGCATATAATGGATCTGCCAATGTCATCAGGATCAGAAACTGAGAAACAAAAACATAATAATTGATTTTCCAACATAACAATAGCCTAGGAACTCTATCAGACAACAGAAGTGTTTTTTTTTTGTCATTGTCAGTGCCTTTCAAATCTGGATATATAAAAAGTTTTCAAATTTTCCAATTTATAGGTCATATTAAATTATGCTCAAAGGTTCACTAAGCCACCGCTAAATATGTCGAAGTAAGGTCAAAGGAGTATCAAACCACTGAATATTTGTGGAATATGTATGGATAGAAGGCATTGCAAGTTGCAACACAGCTTGGGCAGCTGGAATCAGTAAATGGCCCACATTGTCACCTGCAGGTCAAGACAAACAGGGTCCATCCCAACAAATTACAAAACCAATTTAGCTTTAAAGCTAAGATTCAACATTCTGCTCCTGACTCCTGACTCACTCACTTCAACTCTTTTCAAATCAGATTGCATTTATAAGGCTCTAGATCATCTCAAGTACTTGTTTCTGTGAGTTTCTAATATATGGTAACAGTAAGGAAGCCCTTAATAAACAAGAGACTCCCAACTTGAGAGACTGGCCAGCAGACCACTTTGGCAGTAACAACACACCATGGACCACCAGGCTAAGCTTGGAACAGGAACAGTGTGTTGGAATTCATTCATATGCACATTGCATACCCCCCCCATAATTCAGGCCCATTTTCATAAACTCCAGAAAATATCTCCTCAAGAGATTGTGTGGTTCATTTTCATTCTGAACTCTAAATTCTCAATTTTTCGGACACATCATGAAATCACTAAGTTTTTCAAGCCAAAACTTTCATAAACCATAACAGTAGCATATAAACTCAACAGTATGTTGTATGACCCATTATTCTGCTAAAAGATCTATGCACTGGTGTGGACAAATTTAATTCTGGCATCTCTATTGAATGATATACCATTTCAACACCTTTATCCCTCCCCAAAAGAAATTGTCACTAATCCACATTCCACATGTCAGGCATGTAGATGTTGATGTCATGGCATACATCCCAAGGCTTGCCACTTTAATAGATCAAGCTATCCTAGTCCTGTCCATGTGTATGGTACTCCACTCTGTCTGCTAATTGTGACCAAAATATAATAATACAAATAAGTATCTCATCAAAAAAATCATTTATAGAATGGACATTTGGGCATGCAGTACCCATGATATGTGAGCAAGTAAATTGAGTAGCAGTTTTTAAGCTAAAATATTGGCTTCGAGCAAGCTTGAACAACAAAGTTTAGACCTGTAGAGGGGAGACCCTAGCAGTATTGGAGCGTATTCCCGTAGATGCATCCTTAGAGGGGTCTCCCTATCTTGTAAGAAATGCCATACAATTGGAGATTTGATGCCTTGGGAGTGATGGAAGTAGCCACATTCATAATAGAAGCAAGACTCGAGAAATCAAAAACGCAACATTACCTTACTATATTTGTTTGCTATATTTCATTACCTTACTTTATTGTTTGGAATCAGAAATAAAAAACACAACATTGAAAAAAAGGCACTCTTTTACAGCAATCAACAAATTAAATCTGCAAACTCCAAGTCAAAAGTAATTGGAAAACCTTGTCACTCAGCAGTAGCGATCTAACAATGCAAGAAATAAAAGAACATGGGTTTGACGTGCTTTATTCAAATAAAAATCCAACCCCATCAAATAAAAGTTTCAATTACAGCAAAGATGAACTTATCAAAGGAGATTTGGAAAATGACCTTTTTTCGCAACGGTTAGCACTGAAAAGCAATTGAATGGTTATGTCATCCATATCTTCTTTGCTAGACAAATAAGAAGATATCATCTTCCCCATGGCTGTAGTGCGATCAGGAAACCGCCATGCTTCAACAGGGAAACCTTGACTAGCCAAGGAGGATGCCAACTTCAAGCACTAAGAACTTTTGCCACTTCGATNCTTTCCCATGGCTGTAGTGCGATCAGGAAACCGCCATGCTTCAACAGGGAAACCTTGACTAGCCAAGGAGGATGCCAACTTCAAGCACTAAGAACTTTTGCCACTTCGATCCAGTCCTTCCAACACAATCAAAGAACCTCGCTTGCTATCACAACTATGATTAGTTATTTCCATCGACATTCTGTGTGCAAGTCTTCTGGTTATTCTTTCAGCACAAAAAGAGGTTTTCAAGAAAACACCATATCGAAGAAGCCCTCTTGTTATGCTGCAATGTTCCAAAAAAAATCATGAGTCCACTTTATTATATGATCTACACAGCTTAGGACCCCTCACTATATTTATCAAAGAAATAAGGGCTTACCTTAACCTTAGACTAGCCAAGACTGGGATTTGCATGGAATGGTTGAACCCATGCACTTACACCATAATACATATATAACAAGTCCTGAAACAAATGTTGGAACCTATTGGAACCCTTGAATTCTAAGTTTATCCCGCCAAATTTGTTGTGCAACATGAGTTTGTTGTGGCAGCTGATCCATACTGGCAGAGGATTGCTGAGACATCTTTGGACCCACCACAGCCCATGCTACTGTTGTTTGGGCTATAGATAAGTATTTGCCACCTGTGTGTTTGCCGAGGCCCTCACTGTGTTTGCCGAGGCCCTCACTCTGACATAGTAATTCTAGTTGCTGCATTGATAAAATAATGGTTAGGAGCTTCAACACAACAACTACATGTACAAATTACTTGCAATGTGCAATTAAACCAATAAATGCAATCAAAATGAGAGTTCTAAATTCAGAATCTGCTGGGCTGGTGGAAATAATAATGCATCATCTGAAAGCCCTGCTAGCTACATTTGAGCTTAGACAGAACACAAGGACAAGGGAAGGCAAAAACAAAGACTAGTCCACTATGCACTCACGCTAAATATGTTTTAATAAATTAGCATTGTTCAATGTTATTGTATCTTTGTGCTCAGAAATTTTGTATGAATTTAAATTATATTTAAGGCAAGTAAAAGAAAATATAAAATAGATGGTAGGATAATAATGTCAAGTGGAAGAAGTGTGGAAAGAAATTATTCTTCTGAAACATGTCCTTGAAAGAAATGAATTATACGTTTCCTGGCAAACTTTGTTCTCTTCATTGAAATTTTAGTTTTAATTAAAAGAAAGCAACATATACATCTTATATAAAAATACTAACCAAAGAACCTATATGGTATGACAGTTGACTCATTTTGTAGCTCTCTGGCCCTAATACCTTCAAACATGTTTCTCCTTCTATGTCAATGCCAATAACCTAGGATAACCCACTGATAACATTGTTATTTACATTCCCCATTTGAACAAATCCTATATGGCTCCCCCTACTTGCTCAGAGGGGGCAAATGCAGGGGATTTTTGGGCAGTAATCTGACCCATAAAAATGAAAGTAAACAAACAAATGCAGATTGGTCATATACAAAATTAAATGAACACAAAATGATCTGACTCATGTTCAATGTATTCTCTCTAAAACCTTCATGAGCACACACAATTTGATTAAATCACAAGGTGCTCCTTGAATTCCAAATATTCAGCTACAGAAAGCTGTTCAACATCAAGTTCATGAACATTGACACAAACATAATCCTACACACCAGGCCTTAGCCGTACTGCAAGATAAATCCATGGTGGAAAAATGATGGCTTCCTGCAGCATATGTCAAATTGCCATGAGCAACAAAAAACTACACACATTTTGTGACAAGTTCAACTACTCTGATTTTGAAATCCACTGCACAAGGAAATACAATAATGTTGTATGTCTTCTAAACAATAAAAAAGGTTTAACTATACCTGTTTGGACCTTATCACATCTCCAAATGGCCCATCTCAGAGCTTTTGAAGTTCATCATTCTCTCCCATTCCCTCTTCCAGTCCATCTAATAGATGATGAGGCTGCAAAATCTTCTTTCCTTTTGCTACATATCTGCAACATTAAACAAAAAAAACATCCTTCAGAAGATCATGGGAGTATATGAACATCTTACCATGTCCTATATGTTATATAAACTGTAAATACTATAAGTTATTAATCCCTTATCTTTCATAAGTTCTCTTCTGGGCTATCAAAAGAAAATGCACCACACAATTCTTTTTTTAAGAATTGAGCTCCTCCAATAAGATCAAAGTGCACTGAGTTTTCTCTGACATGATTAATCCTCAGTTGTTTAGTGTAGGGTCAATTCAAGTGTGTGTTGCAAGCAGTTCAATGTGTTGGGGGTTGTTTTTGTCTGCACATTTGGTTGTTGTCATGGGGACACAGTATTATGATGGGCGTGAGAATGCTCATACTGACTATCTTATTACTGACCTTTTACAAATGATGGGCCGTGCTAGTAGGCCTCTGCTTGATAATGCTGGGAAATGTGTGATTTTGTGCCATGCACCTCGCAAATAATATTAAAGAAATTCTTATATGAGCCATTCCCAGTGGAGAGTCATCTTGATCACTTTCTCCATGACCATGTGAATGCTGAAGTGGTTGTAGGTACCATTGAAAGTAAGCAAGATGCTGTGGATTACCTCACTTGGACATTTCTCTATCGTAGGCTCACTCAGAATCCAAATTATTATAATATTCAGGGCGTCAGTCATAGACACTTGTCAGATAACCTTTCTGAGCTTGTAGAGAGCACATTGACTGATTTGGAGTCAAGCAAGTGTGTGGCCATAGATTATGACATGTATCTTTCACCTTTAAACCTTGGCATGATAGCTTCGTATTATTATATCAGCTACACCACCATCAATCTCTTTAGCTCATCCTTGACTCCAAAGACAAAGCTGAAGGGGCTCCTTGAAATTCTTGCTTCTGCTTCAGAGTATTCACAACTCCCGATACGGCCAGGTGAAGAAGAAACTATAAGAAAATTAATAAATCATCAAATATTTTCTGTTGATAAACCAAAATATATTGATCCCCATGTAAAGGCAAATGCATTGTTGCAAGCTTACTCTCTAGGCATGTTATTGCTGGGAACCTAGCACTTGACCAGTGAGAGGTCCTCCTCTCTTCGAGTCGGCTTCTTCAGGAAATGGTGGATGTTATTTCTAGTAATGGTTGGTTGAACCTAGCTCTTGCAGTAATGGAATTGACCTTGATGGTTACCCAGGGTCTTTGGGAGCGTGATTATGTCTTGTTGCAGCTTCCACATTTTACGAAGGAACTTGCCAAAAAGTGCCAGGAAAATCCAGGTAAAAGCTTTGAGACGGTTTTTTATTTAGTTGAGATGGAGGATGACGAAAGACGTGATTTATTGTAGATGTCAGATGCACAGTTGTTGGACATTGCTCATTTTTGTAACCACTTTCCAAACATTGATCTAGCATATGATATATTAGAGAGTGATGATGTGAGTGCTAGGGAAAATGTTACATTGCAAGTTACTCTTAAAAGAGATCTAGAAGGAAGACAGGAATTAGGTCCAGTTGATGCACCCAGGTATACCAAACCAAAAGAAGAAGGTTGGTGGCTATTTGTTGGGGATCTAAGTAGCAATCAGTTGCTGCCTATTAAGAGAGTATCACTTCAGATAAAATATAAGGTTAAGCTTGATTTCACTGCACCATCAGAGCTTGGAGAAAATAAATATACATTATATTTCATGTGTGATTCATATCTTGGGTGCGATCAAGAATATGAATTTACAATTGATGTGAAGGAAGCAATGGAAGTAGACGAAGATGTAAGAGAATGAGATGCTCTTTCCGGAGGAATGCTTTTTACAATTTGTCAAGCTGCCTTTGCAATTAAGCAGGAGAGCTCCTTATTTTTATACCCCTAAGCTTTTAGTATAATATAAGTAGTACAGTTTCTAAAGACCTTTGTTCTCTGAGTTAGACACAAATCCAGAGAACATGAATAAACTCAAGCTAATTTAGACACTTTTAACTATGTCTGGTTAAGGCCAGATTGATACAACCTTTTCCAACGATTGCAGTAGCATCTTCATTTTAGCTCACCACAAGAAACTCATTCTAGGCATCCCTGAACTCTCTTGAAAGTGAATACTTAGTGGATAGGTCCCATTCTACTGAATATTCCAAACCATATATAAGTTGCTCCAAAAGCAGCAAGCCATCTCAAAAGTTCCTGATGGAAGTGAGAGAATTATAGCTGGAAATTTAAGAATGAGCAGTGAATATTTTGTTGGAAGTGAAGCCATTTTGGATCCTCCATAATTCAGAAAATTTATGTTACTCTTGTCAGTACTGAGAATGTTCTATCAGACAATTACAGCTTTTTTAATTAGGAATGGCGGCAGTAAATTCTGGTGCTTTCCATGGTGGCATTGTGTGAAAGGCAATCCATTAGTTGAGAAGGAAGCTTAACTTTTAACAGCCACCAATAGGAAAAAAAACTTATAAGAAGAGACTAGCACCTAATTCTAACATTAACATGATATGTCCATTATCACCAGCATAGTATAGTCTCCCAACTAAAAAAGAAAAATCATACGCAAAAAGATTTGTTCTAATCTTGGTATTTTGTCTCCTTCATACGCAAAGAGATTTGTTACGAGATAAATCATCAGTAGCTAGACCATGATGATTGAAAATTTAGATGTGACCAAAGTAGACCTCCAAAGGCACTGAGAAAATGTTGATTCCTAATGAGCATGCTGTTTATTTTGAAAAAATTGTCAAAGGGTTGGGTTGTCATGATTTCCAATTGAAATGAGAAATTAGTCTTTGTGCGAGAGATGTTCATATTCTTAATTCTAAGAATCAATTTTGAAAAAAATAATTTCATTTACACAGAAGAGTGACTCTGATGTCATAGGTGGACCAATAAAAAGGGCTAATTCACAGTCTGCCTAGCCTGGTTTTCTAATCCACATACTCTCTCTTGAGGATTGTAAGAAAATCATAAGCTGCTTGAAAATTCACAGGTGGTTAGTATAGACCTCCCAAAGCATAGTAAAAACAAAGATGTCTAATAAGCATTGTGTTATTTTCGAGCCCTGATATTCCCCAACTCAAATTCGGCATCAAAACACTTGACAAACACACACAAAGGCACATACATTCCAAAACTCTGTTATAGAATTATAACAGAGGGATAAATGATCGCTCTAGTTTCAGATCTGAGATTATTTGTAGTTGTTCTTTACATATGTGGTCATTAGAGAATAGTTCAATGCGTGCTGCATATCCCGTTGGTCAACGCCACAAAGAGGAAGGGCCAAAAAGATCATTAGAAAATTATTAGAAAATCTAAACAGAGTTTATGTCAGCTAATAAACTTTCCTAATTGGAGAGAAAGAGACAGAGCACAAACAAATAAGAAGTCAAACGAAAAGCCAAATTTCCTAATAAGAAATAAGTTAATACAGATTACACAAGGAGGAACTTTTCATCTTCCCACAGGAACAGGCTATTTAGAATCATGGGTATATCATGTGGTACAAAGTGTTATAAATGTGAATGAGGGAGTCACAAAAGAGCATGGAATGGCTGATCTCTTTCAGCAACTGATTGACGTTAGTGGGGTTCATAACTGGGGTATTGTAGAACACAAAATTCTTCAAGATCTGGGTTTAAATTGGTCTGATCTCTATTCTGTTGTTTGTCGCATTTTGGAAGTGTGGCAGAATAGGGAAGCTTCCCAAGTGCATGTGCTTATACTTGACAGATATTGTTTTGTACTTGGCTGGATCACTCTATCAGATATTGATGTTAAGGAAGATGGTGCTTTGCCATGGAGTCCTGAATTGGGCAGAGACAAGTTTCTTGAAATTGAATACTTCATAAGTTTTAGCAGAATTCTGCGCCATAATGTTCATTTTGGCCATACAGGGGAGATCTGTTCTCTAAACCCACACCATCCAGGAGGAAGCATTGGGGTGCCCCTTTTTGGGAAGCGTTGCCCCAATTTCGCATGGGTGTCCACCTGTGGTTTTTATCAAAATTTCAGGCAACGGTTACATGTTGGAGATTTGGATGGCTCAGGGTATTGATGCTAGATTAGCATATGTTTTTTCATGATTTTGATGCCTTGGTTGACGATGTGCTCATGGATAGTGCTTAATCTTGGTTCTATCATATATGGATGGTATCAAGTTATCAACATCTCCCACTAACCAAGTATGAGCTGCATACTGCGCTCCTGTAGTATCTGCAAGAGACCTACCTTCATTTAACCTGTTTTGAACTATCTTGTCTTTACCACTGAGTTTACTGGTTTCGGGAAGTTCTACATTGTAAAGCACAATAGTACTCTGGCACTCTGGCTTTCCCATTATAGGATTTCGGTGTAGGACTAATCCTCCTGCGGCTAAAGCCAAATATTGCAAGTATCCTTTTGAAGAGGCAACAAAGTCACCACTGAAATAAAAGCTTAGCCCTTCAAACAGCTTTGGTGCCTATAATAGAGAAATATCAGAAAGGTTGGGGAGTCTTCCTACTCTAAGAAATGGGAAAATATTGTTTGAAGGTGAATATTATAGCAAAAATTAGAATGTAATAGAAAATTTCTAACATTGTGGAGAATATAAGAATATTATACAGTAGTTTTGTACATAAATTTGAACTACCATCAACAGTTTGGCAAGAGATCAATTTGTCAAAAAATTAGCAATTTTAGCAACTAGAAACTCTAAAATGCTTTTCCTTGGTATATTGCCACACCTTTTTCTCAACTCGAGCTCGGCCACTCTTTGGTCCCTCAAAGGTGCCATGGATATCATGAGTTATTTCAAATGGCTCTTCATTTACTGGATGCCCTACTTCCATACATGCAGCAATCCCCGAAAACATATTTTTCTGTAAATGAGCATGACCATTAGCTGAAGATGAATGTTTTGTAAAGTGAAGGAACTCTTAGAACTAATATACACCAAAAGCATTTAAGAAAAGAAAGTATATATAAGGACATTTGAAGGCATCATCCATGACTATCAGATAAACTTACAATCTATCTTAAGAACCCACTTTCCTTCCAAGATTGACATCAAAATTTTCAGTGTTCTTCTACAAGCACCATCTGCATCGGTAGATGCAACCACATGGGTCACAGCAGGACTCCATGTTTTTGATATCGTTGCACCAGTGAGTCTTGAAAAATTATGAAGTTGCTCCTGCATTAAAAATGAGAATTGCTGAGAACATATGGCACATAGTTTCAATGGGCAAGTCGATTTGAATTTAAAACACACACATAAAGGGAAAACACATGCAATACCTTCTGAGCAGAATCCAATGCAGAACCACACAGAACCCATTTGCAATACTGTTCCAGCGGCCATGTCCAAGCCTGACTTGCCTGGGAACCTTTATCAGCTTGATGTCTACCTGGACTTTTGTCTCCTCTGAAAATTTTGAATGGGTAAAAGAGACAGATAAGTGAAATCCAATAAAGTATTGTGATTTAAAAAGTAAATACTCCCACAAGTTAAAAGCATATTTACAATATGACCTAAGCAGCGTTCCCTTATTAGCAAATTGCTTCCCCTTTCTTGATAGGGAACTGTTGTGCCTTGAACTTGTACGTGATCTCCTTTCATTTGGAAACTTGCATGATGAATGAGCAGGAAAGAGAATTACAAAATTATCCTACAGAAAACATGGGAAACAAAATGGCACAATCCCCTCTTAGTTTTTCTATCTGTAAACCTGAATAATGTTCTTCAAAAGACTTAGGAGACAAGGTTTCAAATTCTTACAACATCCCATCTGCATTCTGGAGTAGAAAGGGCACATGGGACATGAAAGCTCTTACGACACTTTGTGAAACAACAACCCTCCATTATATCATCGCAAAGAAACTGCAAAATTTTTAGCTTTGTGGAAGGCAATATGGTATAGTACTCGCCATTCAAAAGCTTCAAATGAGAAATATTCTGTCCATGGCCCTTGCATTCCATGGCCCTCAAAACAAATACCTCTATTTTTTGTGCAAGCTCATAATAGGACTGTGAAATCGGAATCCAAAACACCTGTTCCCGGACCTCTGGAGTTCCATTCACTGGAAAAATCTCTTCGTCTTGAAACCACACATTATTCACCAAAAAAACAAACATAACCGCACGCGCTGAACAAAATTCACAAAAAAAATCAAACATAACCGCGCTTAAACTCTTGGATGTCGCTGTATTGACGCCTTGACCGTTTTACAAGTCAACAAAAGACGGTTCCGTCGCTATAGTGACGTTTTGGCGTGGATACAGCGACGAAAGTCGGGGCTTCTTAAAAAAAATTGTAAAAATGCATAATTTACCCTTGATTTTTCCACGAAAGTAAAACTAACGTGGAAAACTAACGTGGACAAATTGATCACATGTACTAGTGTAAACAAGTCAACATAGAAATATCACTTTCCCCTGCCTTTCATTGATCAAGTACTTGACACCTTATCTAGGAAGAATTTCTTCTCCTTCCTGGATGGGTTTAGCGGGTACAATCAAATCCATATTGCTCCTGAAGACCAAGATAAAACTACCTTCATCTGTCCCTGGGGAAATTTTACATACAGACTACTTCCCTTTGGTTTATGCAGTGCACCAGCCACATTTCAAAGAGCTGTGATTGGCATCTTTTAAGAATTATTTAATGATAGTATGGAAATTTTAATGGATGATTTTACTCCTTATGCCAAATATTTTGAAGAAGCATTGAAAAATTTGGGAAAGGTTTTAACTTGCTGCGAACACACCCAACTATCTTTGAGCACTAAAAAGTTCCATATGATTATGAGTGAAGGAGTGGTGTTGGGGCATTTTATCTCTGTTGATGGAATCTAGGTGGACCCCTCTAAAATCAAAGTAATAAAAAATATACCTACTCCTGCAACTCAAAAAGAAGTGCAAAGTTTCTTGGGGCATGCTGGATATTACCAAAGATTTATAGAAAACTTTTCCAAACTTACCTCTCCTTTTTTTTCACTATTAATGAAGGATGTGCAATTGATTTGGAATGAGGCATGCTAGATAGTGTTTGTTAAACTTAAGGAGAAGCTATCCACATCTCCCATCCTAAGAGGGCCCAATTGGACCCTTCCTTTTCACATTTCTTCAGATGCTTCTGATACTACCATTGGAGCAGTTTTAGGACAGCAGGATGGTCAAGCATCTTATGCAGTTTATTATATTAGTAAAAACCTAACCCTTGTTGAACTTAATTATACTATTACCGAGAAGGAGTTTTTACCCATTGTTTACCCTATTAACAAATTTTGACATTATATCACTAGATATCCTACATTTGTGCACACTGACCACTCGACCATCAAATATTTAATGAATAAACTTGTTACAAATGCTAGGGTAACTAGATGGCTATTATTATTATAGGAATTTTATATCACCATTATAGACATACCTGGAAACTAAAATGGTGTGGCCGATTTCTTATCTCGTTTTACTAACAGTGATGATAATTTTCCTGTTGAGGACTCTTTTCTAGATGAACACTTATTTGCAGTTTCAATTCACTCCCCTTGGCATGCAGATGTCTCTAACTACTTGGATGCATGAAAGCTTCTAGCACATTTTTCCAAAAGATAAAAGAGGAAAATTATTCAACAAAGTGCCAAGTATTGTTGGATAGACAGTCATCTCTTCTATACAGGTCCTGATCTTGAGATCAGAAGATGTGTAAGAGAAAATGAAATATTCCATATTTTGAAGGCCTACCATGAGGAGCCTTGTGGGGGTCATTTTGCAGACAGGACGACAGGACATAAAGTGCTAAGAATGGGCTACTATTGGCCCACCCTTTTTAGGGATGCAAAAATATATGTCTAGTCTTGTGATAGCTGCCAGAGGATGGGCCAACCCAATAGATTAGATCAAATGCCTCTTCAACTACTACTGGTGGTTGAACCCTTTGACAAATGGGCCTTAGATTTTGTTGGTCCTATCAGCCCTCATTCCAGGAAGAAAGGCTACATCTTGGTCTGTACCAACTACATGAAGAAATGGGTAGAAGTTGTGGCTCTGGTGAAAGCCAATGACCAGGTTATGATTGATTTTCTTTTATGGTGAAATATTTACTCATTTCGAAGTACCCATGGAATTGGTTACTGATGGAGGACCTTACTTTGTGTCACATCAATTCGAAGCTCTGCTACGAAGGTACCATATTCAGCACCAGATAGCTTCACCATACCATCCCCAAGCCAATGGCTAGATAGAAAGCACTAACAAAGTTATTGAAGACATCCTTACCAAAATGGTCAAGAGACATCATAGAGATTGGGTTGATAGATTTCCGAAAGCATTGTGGGCATATCGTACTACTTGGCGCAACACTATAAGTTTCTCTCCTTATGACTTGGAGTATGGAAAAAGTGTTGTCTTCCCAATTGAATTTGAAATTAAGACTTTGAAGATATTCACAGAGGAAAAATTAGATGTGACGGAAGCCCAAAAGAGAAGATTGAATCAATTGAATGAACTTAACGAGAACTGTTTAGCTACTGTGGATCAAACAGTATTAATACGGCAAAAGAGATCCAATTGGCACGACCGATTCATTAAAAAGAAAGTCTTCTGTGAAGGAGACTGGGCATTATTATATGATTCAAGATTCAAAAGGGACTTCAAGGGTAAATTCCACACAAGATGGTTGGTCCCATACCTAGTAGACAGAGTATTTGATAATTGTAGGGTCCATCTGGTAACCATTGATGAGAATCGTGCACCATTATTTGCTAATGGTCACAGGTTACGACTGTACCATAAGCCCATTTCAAAAGACACATTCACTTCATAGATTGCAGCTGATCTAGGCTACTAGTTAGAACAAGGGTAGGAATCTTTCTCTGCCCCTGTCAATCCTTAATTAATTGCTGTAAATCTTACATAAAAAAAATTGTACATAAAAAAATTGATATTTTTACTATTATTGTTATCTTTTTTTTCTTTTGCACTTGATCCATTTTTTTAAAAATAAAATGTGCAGGGAAGTGCCTAAGGAGTAGTGGTCATTATCGGGCCTATTGACCAGGGTTATCCTTTTGTAACCTCCTGCATCAAAAGACAATCCCTTGAACAAATCTGTCATAGCCACAACACTGAAAAATACCTCCCTTTATTCCATCCCATCCAGCTGCGACACCGTAAAAGTCCCACCCTTTACCCCTTTCGCGTAGCTACAACACTGTAAAACTTCTACCCTTTCACCGTTCCTCGTAGTTGCAACACCGTAAAATCCCACCCTTTCCCTATTTCGTGCAGCTGCAACACCGTAAAATCCCTCCCTTTTCCCCATTCTGCATAGCTGCAACATCATAAAACTCCCACCCTTTACCCCTTTTGCACAGCTGCAACACCGTAAAACTTCCACCCTTTCCCTATTCTGCGTAGCTACAACACCGTAAGCTCCCACCCTTTACCCCATTTCGCGCAGCTGAAACACCGTAAAACTCTCGCCCTTTCCTCATTCCACGCAGCTGCAATACCATAAAACTTTCACCATTTCCCTGTTCCACATAGCTACAACACCGTAAAACTTCTGCCCTTACCCTATTCCACGTAGCTACAACACCATTTCACTTTTGTCCATTTTCACCTTTTCCGGTAGCTGCGACACCATTCCATTTTTACTATGTTTCCCTTTTCTGGCAGCTACGACTCCACCGCAATTAGCTGATTTTTCTATAATTTACGGTCGCGACTCTACTAAACTGCTTGGTTTCTCTATGGTCTGTGGCTGTGACTCCTCCATTATTGGCAGAATTCTTTGCAACCGTGGTTAGTGACTCCTTTAGATCTGTCTCCAATTCATGATGACGATGATTTCAATTTATATTCCAACATTCATTTTTTTCCAACCAATTTGACACAATGGTTTTGGTTCGCCGGCAGAAAAGGTCATTACAGCAAACCTACCATAATGATTAGACTTAAATAGCTGCACTTTAGACTTGCACTTCACACGCTCTACTATTTTCAAAAGGTCGCTATTCGTCGCATATTTTCGAAGGTATGGTTCTGATTATCTACTTGATTAACTATTAACAAGATCTGACAATATTAATCATACCTTCCTTTTTGTACCCATTATTACACTTGCATATCATTAACCATCCACTCATACGACTTAAAGGAAATTTATGTTATCTAATAACCACCACCTTTCCTAATTTGGGATAAAATTCCAAACATTCCTATGCTCTGAAACTTTCTAAATTTACCCAACTCCACTCTTAGTTGTTGATGCATACTCTGTGCTTTAACCTCAATTGTCGGGATTTGTAATTTTTTGGACTAACAAACATTTCTGAAGGCAAACAAACATCGGTATCCTAGCTTGGCATGAACCTCCAAACATGCGAGAACTAAGAATAAATTTCGATGTTTTCACTATTTTTTAAGTTGTGGGCTGGACTAAATTCTTTCAACACCTGAATGGGTTTCATCGTGAGACAGCTCTACAATTTTCCTTAAATATTACAGAAATCCACTCAGAGGTTCAGGGGTTACGTATTGAAGTCTCTGAACCAATAGTGGCTGAGGTCACTAGCCTTCCTCAGGTGGGAATAGCCTGGTTTGGACAACGAAGCCCCAATGCTTCAACATAAAAGATTTTCTAAGAGAAGGGGAGCACATTCAACAGTCACAGAGAGGGATTGTGTTATAGTCATTGCCTTGGCCATGGGATCAAGTCGCAATTTTATTCAAGAAGTATATAACTTGTGAAGGTAGTTATGAAATGGTTTATTACTCTGAATTCCCTCTATTATCTCACCTCCGCCACAGGGCCTTACTAAACATTCCATTTTATCTATTCAATTATTTACACCATATGGTGGGGTTTGTTAGAATAGCCACGCATCCAAACTCCTCCCTTACCCACCATGGCCTAATCAAATTAATATTTTTATGGGCCTTAGCTCAATGGAACCAAACCTAGGAGAAATTTACAGGTCAAATTTAGGAACCCACCCTTTTGCTCGATGTTCCAATAGAAGAGGAAGTAGAAGTACCTGTACTCATGGGGCCTATTCAAAACCTAGAATAGCCTTCCAACCAATAGTTGGGGGTGGGGGGGGATGAAGAGCAACAGGAAGTGTGGAGTCCCTCCAATTTAGTTGGTGGGGGGAGGGGGGGGGATGATGAGACTGGATCAGAGGATCAGTTAGAGGACCAAGCAGAAAAATTGAAGGAGAATGCACAAGAAAACCCTATAGAGAGACTAAATAATATGGAAGATCTCACAGCAAAGGATGAAACTTGAGCATCCTTATATGCTGCGATAGTTGAATTCAAATATGTTAAAGCCATTATAACAAAATAAAACATGGAGGTGTTGACCATTGAATCTTCCCTTGAATGGGAGGAACTCTGATCAAGGAAGAACAAGAAAATGTTGAAACAGAGGATATCCCTTCCACATTAGCTGCAAATCTAGAACTTCTGGCACCACTGAGAAAAAGGAGGAAATCAAGAGAAGAAATATAGGTATCACCACCAATAAGAAGAAAAAGAACTAGGTCAGTTACAGTAGCAGAAGCAGCACGGGAAAAATGGGCAACCTTAGAAGCATAAATCGAATTCCCCATTCTGAGATCTAAAGCAAATGATGCCCCACAAGAACCGGCTACAGAAAAATCTCAAATTCAAGGAATTCTATATGAAAATGGGGTATTAAAGGAATAAGTACAATCACTCTGGAAAGAACTAGAAAACTAGAAGGAATCATGCAAGAAATGGGGTGAAAGGAAGCTGTACACATCAGTTGAAGCTGCAGACCAATTAGAAGGATCAACTCCTGCTGAGGTTGGTGATGAGGAAGAAAGAGCGGTTTGTCCTATGTGTGGAGAAATCTTTAACCAGTTAGGTTACAAAGTCATAATTCATGCCTTTTTGACACAACAACCCATATATACAGCTATGGAAGAATAAGGAAAACCTAATTGGAAGGATGGTGAAGCTCCCTAAGAGAAACTCCAGCAAGGGGAAGTTGCAGAAAACAGGGTGTTAATACACAAGAACCAGCATCTTTTAATAATCCTGTTGAAATTACCACCCAAATTGGGATAGATGAACCAAAGTTCAAGGTTATTCCTAATTTTGTTGAAGAAGTCTGTGTTGTGACCCCTGAACCTTCTCAGGACATAGAAATGATAGAGATGGAACCCCAGCAGCAGAATGATGATGAGGTTGAACAAGGTGTTGATATAGAAGAACCAACATCCTTGAGTATTCTCATTAAAGTTTCCACCCAAATGGGGCAAGAAGAACTAGAGATGGAAAATATTCTTGAATTTAATGAAGAAGTTTGCACTATGACTCTTGAACCATCTTAGGACATAGAATTGATAGAAATGGAATCCCAACAGCAGGAGAACGAGGAAGTCAACCATGATGTTACTACACAAGAACCGACCTCCTTATAAATTTCTTTGGAAACTCTTAGGATGCAACAAGAACTCAATTCCGGAATGGATATCATTCCTAATTTGGATTTAGGAGAGGATGAACAAATGCAATCACAATCCTCAAGGGGCACTAAAATACTTGAGGAACAGATCCATATTGTAAAATACATAAAAGAAACTCTACAATCCCAGCAGCATGAATAAAGAGAAGGGTAGGGTTCTGTTACAAAAGAACCAATGGCCTTGCATCCCCTTGTTGAAGTTGTAGTTGACAATCAGGAAGACAAGGAGATTAAAATTTAGGAGGAGGTTGTTACACAAGAACCAACACCCTCGCAATCAACTGGTGAAGTTGCTATAGGAGAAATCTAAAGAGAGGATGTTGTTACAAAAGAACCAACATCTCCAGAAGTTGTTTTAGAGACACCTATGGTTGAAGTTTCTACTGAAGAAATTCAAATAAGGAATGTTGTTACACAAGAACCAACACCCCCATAAGTGACTTCAGGAGGACAGGATGTTCAAATTGGAACATCAAGTGATAAGTTATGGACTCAACTTCCTCAAAATTTTATCAATTTGGATTCTGATAATGAGGAACATCCTAAAGATGAATAAATCCTAAAGCTAACAAAGGAAATCTCAATCATGAGAATAGAAGTGAGGAAGTGCAAGAGTCAGGTAGAGAGATATCAAGAAGGGATGGTTTCTCTCACTGAACATAGGAATACCATCAGGGAATTAAAGGAAAAGTGGACAGAAGAACTTATGTCCCAGAAAATCCATGGGGAAGAACTACAGAAGGAGCTAAAGGAGCTGAAAAATTTCAAGTCCATGCAGGTGGGAAAATGTCAGCTGTATACTCTTTATCAGGAATTGTTGGGTAAAAGAGTACCATCCTCCTCTTACCCTGTGTTTTTATTTGAGCGGTTCATTTGGTTTAAACTGAGGGCTGTAAAAGAAGGGAGATCATATGAAATAGAAACCTCAGCTAAATTCCTGGAAACATTTCTGGGAAGTAATTTTGAGGACCACAATTTGCTGTGTGAGGTTTATTTGCATGAGTTGTCTTGCCATTTTGACTTCCATTTGAATCTTGTCCCTTTCTCAGGTGATGTTCAGCTGAGGGCTTTTGCCTCCTTTGTGAGCAATCATGTTCAATGGGAAAGGTCTTGCCAAAATTTCTCTCACAATGAGGCCCACTCTAATCTTTGGATTTGAAGAGAACCTCAGAATCCTCATCTCCTCCTTACTTGACATCAGATTGTACTCTCGTGTCCCATCCAAACTTATCATATAATTGAACTTCAAGAAAGGGATATTTCTACTTGTACCAGCCAGATTTCCATGCATCAATGAGTGGCTTTGGAAGGTAGCCATCACAGATGGCAGGTTTCCTCCTCAACCCTTAGAAATAGGGACCCCTATTGTTACATGAATTTTGAATAGACACTTTCTAGGGTTGAGGGTTATGTTGGATGCATAAGGGAATGTGGGGCTAATTGGCTGGGAATCAAATTTAAATTTCATCTCATCTGGTGGCCAACAAAACCATATAGGGAAGATTTCTCATTAACAAGGGCAGAAGAGTAGAGGTGTTGGAGTTATTGGGTTGTCCATAAGGGATTTGTAGAAAAATAGGGAACATCTGAATTGCCATACAACTTTTCTCCTCTCCATGAACGAAATACAATGCCAGATTCAAATTCAGAATAATGGAGGTTGTTGCATGAGGACATGCAACAGGACAGTTGGGCAGAGATATTGGGCCCAAAAATGACCCCTTTTTTACCACCCTTATCTACCTCTTTTTTCCTCATACTACTCTATTATGCATGCTAAACAGATGTTTTTCCTTCACTTGATCCCTCAAGTCATACAGATATGGTTAATCATTGACTTATTTTATTAATGCTTAGGATTATGGTAATCAGGGCTTTACATCTTAAATTATGCTAACATATGGTGGTTTTATAAAGATAATTTGAGATGTAAATAATACAGATGTAGCGGGCCGAACATTCCAAAGAAGAGATGAAAATTCATTAATGACTTGATCTCCACCCATTCCATCATTGGCCAAAGAACGCGGTCCAAGGGTATTATTCCACGCGAGCTGTACAAGGGTAGCTACAACAGATAGTGACAGATTTTGAGGAAATAGTGTGCCGCTGCTCAAAATTAGCTGCAATCCATGTAGTATCTTCTCAATTAATCATGATCATTATTTCTGGCTTGAATAATAACTTCCCTGTATCTTTTGCTCTCATCTTGCCATGACTGTAACAACTCATTATAATTAGGGAAACTTGAAGATCAGAGATCTTCATGGCTGCCCGATAATAGCAGGAAGATGTTATGATTGTAATTGTATAAATACTAGGAACTATTATGAGCCAAGGGTTGCAAATTTAACCAAATTATTGTATCAGCTTTGATTAAGGTTTTGTGTTCATCTGCCACTTTTTAATACAAGGAGTTTGATTCTTCAGATCTCAGTGTTTTAAAGGGTGTTATTTCCAGCATCTCTATGTGAAGGCTAGGCTCTCCTTCCCATAGGGATTGCCGAGTTAATTAGGTATTGTATTTATTATGTTGTGTGATTTTGTGACAACTTCTTTTATTTATAGTAAGATGCAATGATTAACGATTTACCATGTGTCATTTGAATAATTTTTAATTGCATCTATTAGATTTTTAACATTAAGCTAGCATTATATTAGGATCTTTAACTAAGAGAATAACAAGCACAACAATCAAACAAAAGAGACAATGAATACAGTGTTTTTCCTCGGGGAAACGATAAATGGAGAAAACCCTGCAACTTCCTTAGAGATAGAATCAACACCAAAAGTAAAACTGCAAAATAGTAAGATAATCTCCCGACAGCAGTAACCTCTTCATTCCTAGCCCCAGTGTCTTCTTCTCCCTCAACTATGTGCTACAACTAAGTGTGAGTTGGTGTGTCATAAATACAAAGGCTGGATCTCTATTTATACTAATTCTCGACTTAATAAAACCCTACTAGGGATGAATTCACTAGGTGAGTCTAACAACCCTAGTGCATCGGAACTATAGGGAATTTAACCCTTGACCAATAGGAGGGTTACCCACAATGACTTGACATGACTTGTTTACATTATAGAAACCCTTGATCGGAACATCGGGGCATGACATTACTCAATTACATTACAGACACATCCCATAATAAACATCGGGGTACAATACATAAGATACATAAGTGAATACATTTCGAAATTACAATTCCATCAACACTCCCTCTTAACTAGGAAGGTATTCTCTTGACACAATTTATCAGCACAAGTTTTCTTCTCTGTATCATCTGGATCATGCTCAAGTTCTCGCATCTTCAAGTAATCTTCATCTGGATCTAGATCATCACTTGATCTGGATCATCACTAGAATATCATCACTTGATTTGGAGCATCAATCGATCTGGATCACCATCCCTTGATCTGGATCATCACTGCTGGATCATCATCACTGAAATTGTCATGGATGTTATCTCATGATTCTTCTCATCACAGTAAGTTCTACAGAGCCATCCCTTTTTCATGTTGGCTATAGGAATAGCCTCCTAGTAGGTCTTCCTCAACGCTTATATCTGACCCTAAGTCAGAATGGTCAGTCCAACACTTACATCTGACCTTGACTCATCAGAAAGGCACACCTAGCACTCACATCTGGCCATGAGAGGAACTTAATCCCCTCACCATGTCAGACTAGCCTAGCCCTTACATCTGACCATGGAAGGAACCTCATGCTCTCCCATGTTAGAATGGCCTAGCACTTACATCTAACCTACTCGTCAGAATGGCCCATCCCTTACATATGACCTACTTGTCAGAATGACCCAGCCCTTACATTTGACCTTGACTTGTCAGAATGTCCCTACACTCACATCTGATCATGTGAGAACACATCCCATAGTCATATTAGAATGGCCCTCGGCCCCAGACTGAGCTTTCTTGGTAACTGTCTAGGTGCCTCCATTCTTTGAGAGAATGGCATTAGCCCTTATATCTGATCAAGTGGGAATCAATCCCTCAATCACATCAGAATGGCCATGTGCTCACATATAATCATGTAAGAATACATCTTACAACTGTATTATAAAGGCACCTCTATTTCAAGAATGGAAACAACCCTTATATCTGATAATGTAGGAACCAATCCTACAGTCATATAAGAATGGCTCAACACTCATATCTGACATCGAAGGAACCAATCCTCTCATCATGAAAGAATGGCTTAGCCCTTACATATGACCATGGAAGGAACTCAATCCTCTAACCATGTCAGAATGGCTCACAGACTCATCATTTCCCCTTGGAAGGAACCTCGATCTGGAGAACACCAATATTCTCCTTAATGTACTCAAACTTCACTCTGGCTAATGGCTTCATCGACACATCAGCTATCTATTCATTTGTCCCAACACACTAGAGCTTCACTACTCCCCTTTGCACCATATCCCTAATATAGCGATACTTGATCTCGATATGCTTCGACTTGTCATGGAACATCAAGTTCTCAAACAACTTCACAGAACTTTGGTTGTCACAATATATACAAGTAGCATCTAACTGGAGATCAAATAAATTAGACAGTAGCTTCCTCAGTTATACTGCCTCACAACTAGCTGAACAAGCTGTGACATACTCTGCTTCAGCTGTACTCAGTGCCACAAAGGATTGCTTTTTGCTAAACCAAGAGATCACACCCGATCCCATACTGAAGCAACACCATGAAGTGCTCTTCCTATCGATGGCACTGCCTTCCCAATATCAATCAACATAAGCTTCCAGGTTAATCTGCTGATTTGCGTCATACTTGAGCCCATAATCAACTATACCCCTCAGGTACCTTAGAATATGCTTTGCAAAAATCAAGTGAACACGTCTTGGATCTGTCAGGAACTGGCTCAAGGTGTTCACACACTACTACATTTTGACCAAAAATCCGACGACCGTATTGTCTGATTTTCGACACTTCCCTGTCGCATGTAGGACACTATGATTTTTTTTAAGCATCGGTGGACTTTCGTCGGTTATCCGACATCTTTCCAATCCATCGGTTAAGCGATAGTTCAGTTTACCATTGGTTAAACGTAACTCGTCGGTTATCTGACATCTAATTCATATTAAATTTTAAAAAATCCTTTGTAGGCCGTCGCTTAACCGACGGATTATGAAACCTAAATGTCGCTTAAGCGACGGGAGAAATTTTTTTTTATAAAAAATTCGCCCAGCAGGTGTTGCTTAAGCAACGGTTATGAATGTTTTTAAAAAAAATTGTCATCGCTTAAGCAACGGATAAAAGTGTTTTTAAAAAAAAATAGAAGAGGATTTCATACCGCTTTCACTGCATTCTTTCTTTGCGATAGCACGTAAGTCCCAAGGGAAATAATGGCAAAAATCAACACTGAGGCACCAAACGCTATTCCAATTTTTTCCCCTGAATTTAGACTCTTCGATCCGTCTGAAATAAAAAAACATGAAAGCTTTATTCCAGTTCAATCATATGAACATTGAAGAATATCCGGGGGATGGAAAGCCAAGACTCAGAGTAAAGTTCAGTTTCTCACCATCCAAGAGCTTGTAAAAGTTGTAAAACTCTGTTGGTCTGGAATAATAGAGCCCGAATTCTGGTGGAGGTGTGTACGCTTGACTGCTCAAAGTGTAGATAATATTTACGAGCTGTAATTGCTCAAAATTATTCTTTCTAGGTTGTGGGAAAAGCAAAACTTGTATATTCAGATAACTGTTGCCATCAAACGACATGCAACGGATATATATTGACCCCATTGTCAAGTTTAATTTAGTCCGTAGGGAATTTTATAGTTTATGGAATGTGGTTGGATCCGTCAAAATTAAAAAGATGGGAGCTCTGAAGACCATGATACCCACATACGGAATTGCACAACCACAGCTCCCAGGATCGATTTTCAGGAAATCTTCAAGGCATGTGACCTGGTTTTTACAATGCGCTAAATCAGTTTTGTATAAGTAGGTCTATTGAATAGCTTCCAAGTGTCAAATCTGGCTATTTGATATGTATTCTTGGGAACAAACTGGGTTACCTTCAAGTCTGCGTTTCAAAAAACCATATAATTACATGAAAGAATTGATGGCTCGCAACTTTGGAGTAAAAGGAGATAACCTTAAAAATCGCAGCAATATTGTATTGACGGAAAATTTCAAATAGATACATACAAATGAATCAGAAATCCAGATGAATCATTTTAGAGGGTTATTATGAGAATCCATACAACAAACTTTTGGTATAGCTTTCTCCCAACAAAACGTCCATGATGTTGTTGTATCGAAGGTCTATTGACTAGAGCTGCTTGCTGACATTGCCTTCCGTAATTAACAGAGCTCCGTCTATAGAATTATTGGAGAGGCTCCTATCGATTGCAAAAGGAAGATCATTAACGGTTCATGTTTGATCTTTGAACAATGTAATATTAAAGGCATAGCATAGAAAAGATTATATATACTCACACTTTCTCAAGTTGCGGTGAACCCAAAACTTCAGATGGAAGCTTCCCATTCAATGTACTGTTGTTCATCACACTATGGAACAAGGCAAAGGGGATAGAAAAACCAATTAATATGAAAGATAACAAAACATGACTATTGAAGCCCAATGTTTATAATCAGATATGGTGTTTATAAAAAAACCGATTCGGTATGAAAGCTCTTTTTTGGACTTGCAATATAGCTTAAGATTTTAGGGATTGGATTGTAGCAGAACATTCAACGCATTTTATGGGTATACTATAATGGGAAGGATCTTCATGGCTGAGGTTATTGGGATACTATCTCTCTTACAGGCCTTGCTTTTTTATTCGAGGAGAGGCATAGGACTAGTTTATTTAGAAGTCTCGACAGATTTTATGTTTCAGGCTTTAAGTCTCATCAAGCAGCACAAATCACAAGCTAGGATGATATTTTTAACACAGTTGCACACTATTTGGAGGTTGGAACTAAAGCTGATATGCTGATTCTCTTTGCTTCTGTTGAACAAGGGAATCATAAGATGGAGCTTCACTCTCTAATGTATCATTTAATGTAAATTTGATGATTTTAATGTAATGTAAGATGCATTTCCAATAAATAACAACCATCTTTTCTTGGCAATGAGAGTCTACTTGCACTCTCCTTTCTTGAAATTTTCTTCAGTACCAAACTGAGATCCTGTTTACGGCTAGTGGGCTGAATTCCATTTCTTATAAAGATCAAACCAAATAAATCAGCATGAAATTTTATATGGAAATATCACAGAAACATTTGTACTTCAAATGCTTCCAAGTCCATTATCCTCACATGCACCATTTATGATAATATATCAAAACAAAACTGCAATGGTGCTGAAATTGTATTTGAAAGAATTTCAACATTAACATAGGTGTGAACATAAAAGTGACAGTTTTAATCAAATTTTCCCAGATAATATAATCAAACGAGTGTACTACATTAGCAACAGTGCACCTATACTCACAAAAGCTATCTAGTAGATCACAAGACATAAATGGCAAATCCCTAGAGGGAGCCTTAGAAAGAAACAATTCTATTGGAACCAGATATTTACCTCGTCATTGCACGCAGTTCTGCCACTGTCAACTTTGTCAAGCTATCATCATCCTTCAAGTCCACCAAACTGTCTTCAATGCCAAGTTCACTTGATCCTTGTCGAACTTCTGGAGAGGGTATCTTCATGTCCTAAACATAGGTACATAAACATATTTAGGGAACACTGAAATTAATATAGACTCAAAGAAAGAAATTATTCCGAAAGGTACTAACCTCATATTTATCACTGCTCTGAATCATGGATATGTCATCTTTGATTTCATTCTTCATTTCACTATCAACAATTGCACGAGTAGATTTTTACATGATATATCTTATGTCATGTTACATTTGCTACACAGATTTTTACATGATATATCCTATGTCATGTTAACTATTGAAATAACTCCAAAAGAACTTGCTCACTATTAAGAATATTTCAAAAACATGAAGCCAGGAGAATCTCAAGGACTCAGAGGCTAAGCTACAACCAACAGAACAACAACTCTTCAACTTGCATGAAAGGCCTGCCGCACCAATCCTACTCTAGAAGAGACAGAGAAAATCTCTGCATTGGAAAAGGAACAGAGCACACATTTGGCTTTGGGAAGGGGCTCATAGGCATATGAAAATTAGGGTGATATGGCTACAAGAAGGTGACCGAAACAATGCATTCTTTCACAAGCAAGAAGCTGCCCAAAAGGACCACAACATGCTTCTGGCAATGCATCTGCTCACTCTGTAAATTCGTCTATTGCAGAGGCATTCAACAATGGTGCTGACTAAAAGGTGCATGGTAAGGTAAATGTTAATGCTTCTAGAAATGCATCTGCTAGCATGTAATTTCATCTATCATAGAGGCATCCAACAATGGTGCTTCCAGAAGAACCCCAGAGATTCATCTTAGAGGTCTTCCACAAGGTAATGAGCCAAACCCTTTTATCCATGTTACTATTTATGTTTCTAAATAATGGAATTACTTGCAATAAGTACAATCAGTACAAACTACTTGGATATTTCATTGGTTGCACCCATCAAGAGGCCATTATAAAATCATGCATGAAGGAGGGCTGAGAGCTACGTGGTTGGAACTACCAGACTAACTGAAACCTTACAAAATGCTTATTTCTATTTATACTTTCAGAATCAAGCGGCATGTGATGAAATTGTGTCACAAAGACCATTGGTTTTTGACAACACCCTTATTGTTTTCTCCCATGGGATTGAGAACCCACTGAGAAGACCGCTCATATTTGTTGTCCCATGTAGGATGAATTCCGTAGCTTCACCATGGTATGGGATTGTTTGGATCCTATTTCCATGACAGTTAGTGGTTATCTGTCATTGAGCTTGAGTGCTTTAATCCACACCCTAAATAAAGAGCTTCTTAAGAGTCAATTTATTTAAGGACCTTAGGGAATACGGATACATCAATGTGGGTAACAAGATATTTAGGTAGGCAATTCATTACCTAAACCTAACTAGTACTTGCTCCAAATGGTCATAAGTCATGATAACAGAGTTCAAGACTATTCCTTGATGACCAGTCTTAAAGTTCTTCAACCTCACGCCCCACAAGAAAATAAAGCAAGAGTGGACTCACCACACGAAGCATAGACTGCCAAAATTTTGGTGGTGAAGGTGGCCCACCAAATGGATCATTTGGATCACCATTTCCATTGTCATAAGGACCTTCAGGACCCATTCCATATCCACCCATTGGCCCCCCTATCCCATTATTATACATTCCACCAAACCCATTTGATCCACCATATCCTCCTCTATACATATTGTTGCCATAAAGACCACCACCATATGATCCTTCCAACCCATAGCCTGAATTGTAATTTGTCATAGAACCATAACCTGAATTATAATTTGTCGTAGAACCATACCCTGAATTCAGCAAAATACAAGGTTGTCAAATGTGGAACGTCATAATAACACAAATACAATTTAAAAAACAATATGCAACAATACTGCTAGCTTGTACTGATAGTGGATACTAATGCTAACATGACCAGTGTTAATTTTTAACTTATTGAAATAAACTCAAAAAATTATGAGTACATTAGTTAAACAGGATATAATGCAACACATTTACCTCCATAGTTACTTTCGTAGCTACCCTGCTCCCAAGGTCTTGCTGGCATAGGTCGACCAACAGTGCTTCTGTTAGCAAGTGGCACATTTCCTTCAGTATCAGAATTCTCTCATGTTTTTGCTACTCCAGAAGACTCGACCACAGTACTTTTGGGTCCAGTTGAAGAAGGCCTAAATGGAGAAGGCCCAGATGAAATTCCAACACGTTCCCAAGGCTTGGGTGGAGGAGTATTACCTATTTATTTCATAAAACCAAACGAAAAGATAATGTTAGGGACAACTTCCAAAAGTATACTACTCACAATACTAATCCTAAACTTCTCTGAGTTCTTAGAGATCTATATGCCCTTTCAAGATTTTCTATTTAGTTTACAGTTTGACAAGTATTGTTGTTGATAAGTGATTTAACTGAGTGGAAGAAATAAAATAAATATGGAATTCAAACACTGAAGGAAAATAAATAAAAAATAAAAAAATTTTTATGCCTGGAAAGTGTCAAAAGTTTCCAGCTAACGTCCTTTACAGACAAAATAATAACAATATTGGATTCAAAACAATACATTTCACTATTCTACCAATGAAATTGTTTATAAGGGCATACTTATTAAGTAGAATATAGTATGACAAATTGACAACTAGATCTTTCAATAACAAGCTAAGAACATGCCTGTTCATTTTGAAGGATACTTCCAAATACCTCTGAAGTGTGAGTGAAAATTATGGAAAACTGGAAGGTGACATGGGTTTGTTTTGAATTTATGCTTGCTTTTGAATCTGGAAGGTGACTTGATATCGTCATTGATCAAAACATCCAATGAGAATTTTGAGGTCAACTTAACTGGGTTTAAGACACCCTAAAGAACTCAAAAAGCAGTAAACTAAACTCTAGACCATTTGCACCTTTTCGCTGGCGAGTTTTTTGGCCAAAATCCAGCTGAAATTGTTCAAAGGATAGTTTTCATTGATTGGAATTCAATAATTTGGGTTCCCCAAGGCTAATCGAGGATCCTAAATCCATTTCTGTGGGAAAATTTGCAATTTTAACACTGAAATCTCATTTTCAACAACAAATCGTGTTGCCGGATTCCGACCAAAATGGCCTGAAAAGGTGCAAATGGTATAGAGATTAGCCAACTCCACTCGGAAATGCAACTCTCATCCACATCAAGCATTTTTCAAATAACGTGGTTGGCCTCCTAGCATATTTGGGCACCCAGGACAAAGAGTTGCAGAGATGTAAATCTGACTTGCAGAGCCTTTGACCATGGAAGATGACTGGCAATCAAAATTGCCAAGGATGGTAAAGCACCCCCTTTAGCCACCCCATGGTTGTAAATTTTGCACTTGTTTGGCCACTTTGTCTTTGTTAGCTTTAATACTTCAAATATCGGTGCCCCTCCATTTATTTCAGAATCTCTATGCCAACTTATCCTGCACATATGAACTCAACATATGCTCTCTTTTAGATCATGGCCATCACACCTTTCAACAAAGACATATGATTTTTACATGATATATCTTATCTTATAACTAGCATTTCCCAGGAATGCGAGCAAGGAGCTATGATGATTCGTGAGAACTAGAGGCAGAACACAAGGAATAAAGAACAACAAAATTAAAATAATTGTTGATAGCGAGCAGGAGCAGAGAAAGAGTGGAGTAGAATGGGATTGGGAGTTCCAAATAAAATCCGAAGAGAATTCTGTAGTTGTACCACACATAATGCACTTGAAATTTGAAACACTAATCACCCTCTCATCTTTCCAATTTCATTTTCAGAAGTGAAGGAAGAAGCAGTCAAACAGTGAAGGGAGAGAACAGTTAAACAATGAATGGATTCCAGTGCTCTAGTCTTGATAAAAATTTGTGGACAAAAATAGACAGTGAAGTGGTGAAGTAGATTGAATGTAGTATAACATATGTACTTGACACTTAGTTTTACTTTTTAAGACAAGAGTCTAGACCTATTGATATCAATTTCAATTTTCTAACGATAATAATCAAGTAGACTGTTCAGTGATTTTCTAATCATTGTATGATTGTTCAAACCTTCTTCATTCTATGAATCAGATTTTAAATTCTTAATAATGTAGCTAAGTTACCAAGGTACTTGGGTTCGGGGCTGGGGATGAGCATGGCATGAGCGTGCTTCAATTGCATAATGCTAAATACATTCTGACTTCTGAGTGCATTGCAGCCTACAAGTTTTTATGCAAGCATTATTTTTCATCACTTACCAGTCATGTCCCTCAGGTTTTTTTTTTTATCTCTCCAATTCTCTGTATTTATACCTGTTAGTCAATAAATAATGTGGTCCAGAGGCCTTTTCTCATAGATGAAACCATCTTTAGACATTCGAAACATATATTGTTGGAAAGTTCAAGTCTAGAACATATGTCTGGGGCTTGAAAATCGATATGCATGAATCGATTTCTTTACTACGTATAAATAGAGTACAAGATGGTTGGGCATTGGGCAACATTTTCATAATCAGCTCTAAGTGAATATTCACCTACCTAGTCTTCCTGTTCTGCTATTTAGATATGATAAATGGGTGGTATAGTGCAATTAATAGGTATTTGAACTAATTATCAGTGCACATTTGTTACTCCATTGATATGATACTACGATGTTATTAATAATTTGAATGAAGAGTCTTTCGGGATCAAGTTCCTACATCTTTTACTATCGCAATTGTTATTTGGCCTAGAGTATGTGCTTATTTGTCAACACCAAATAATGACAGATTGTACCGACTTTGACCTAAAATTTCCTTAGCGTTCCCTGCCATCTACTAGCTACCTTGCTAACCAGTTGCAGCATTTTCTAATTTATTGGACAAGGTACTGGATACAAGGCTTCCTTGCACAAGTTGTATGTGTCAACCTGTCAGTGTTGAACAGCCATGACCTTGTTAGCTACTACTCTACCTACTCTCGGGCAACTATCCTAGTTCTTGGGTTTAGGTTCCTTGGAGCTCTTACTCTGGGTTTTCTCCTTGTCTCAGCCAAGGCTTTTCTAGGTTACTTTAATGTAGATATTCCTTAGAATAGTTGAACCCGAGTGATCAAGGCATTCCTTCTCTTAATGTTTGGTAGCTGTAGGATGGAGCAGCATATGCTTTTTCCAAAATGGCCCTGAATACGACAAAGTAAAAAATCCAACTCTGGTATAGTTGCAGGTTTTTTATGGATTTTTGGAGGTTGTGGGTCGATTCAAAGACCCTCAAAACATTTGGGGGCATGAAAGAACTATGTCCCTGGAGCTTTGATCCATGAAACTAGGCCTGGCACCCAATTTTCTGTCAAATTTACTAGCTGAAATTTCACCAGGAAAAAGACAAATTCGAGCCATTTTGAATAAAAAATATCCTATGCTACTGTAGGACCCTTTAATGCACTGGGTTCTTCTGTCTTGATAGCAGTCCTTTCATCTTTCTACCTATAGCTATTATCAGATGGTTTTTCTCTGGCCTTCATTGGCCTCAATCCTTGACTGTGCAGCTTGACAACGACTACTAACTTTGTGAAAAAAATTCAATACCTTTTTTTTGTATTAAAGCTACGTACATAATGTTTTATTCATATTCAACAGATACCTTAATTTCAAAAATAATTATTCAAAGGGCCAAACCTATCAAACTGAGGTCTATGGTGAATCCCCTGTTGTTTTGAGATCTCAAAGCTGTATCATCCTATGCTACCTATACTCATTGAAAGGGAGGCATCCTTGTTCATGTTGATTCAGAAGGAAAATGTCAAATGGAAATAGAGCAGAGAGAACCATTATTCCCTCGATTCTTAGTTTTAAAATAGAGCATCTTGACATAGGTGTTTAACCATGAAACCTGTATCCTAACGGGCACAATTATGAAGCCAAAGCATAAGAATAAAGATGTGAGAGGTTTTTTGAGCAAATAGTGAACAACTTTAGACCAAGATAGGGACTCAGTTGGAAAGTGGAATTAGAAGGAGCAAGACTGTAATGCAGTTCATCTCCCAAAACAAGGACTTCAAATGTGTGGCCCAACCTAAGCACAGGTGAATGGAAAAGGAAAATATCACATCAAAAGTAGCTTGTAAAATTTGGATCCTTGACAAATGTCAAATTTATATAAAGTTACAAACAAAATGAAATCAAGTCCCAAAATCATCTCAATCTCTCAGGAATTTACAAAGAAGCATGTCACCAAATTAATGAAGAACATGTCAGTGCTCTTTTACGAATGCTACAGCCAAAGCTTTTAGTTGACGAAAGAATGGAGGGGGATGGTGTTTCAGATATGTCCTATGAAAAACACTTCCTTGAAAATTTTCACAAAGCATGCTTTAACCTGTTACATGAACTTGTTAAGTTCCTCCAGTGGAACTTAACAGCACACAATTGGTTTGCTGGTCTTTGCTAATTTCAAGATTGATGTTGATTCTTCGACACATGATTCTCCACTCTACAACCTTCCCATCCTGGTTGATGTTCAATATAAGAAATATGTTAATACATATTACACAAGGAGGAACTTTTCAGCTTCCCACAGGAACAGGCTATTTAGAATCATGGGTATATCATGTGGTACAAAGTGTTATAAATGTGAATGAGGGAGTCACAAAAGAGCATGGAATGGCTGATCTCTTTCAGCAACTGATTGACGTTAGTGGGGTTCATAACTGGGGTATTGTAGAACAGAAAGTTCTTCAGAGAAAGAGATGCATTAGGGGGAATTGAGGTTGATGCAGAAGTTTTCAATAGTTTGCTTGAGGTCATAATGACCATAAAATTTGACAGGCTATTTGAGGGTATACATGATAAATGTAGAATCCTGTTCAATAATTTAATTCTCTCTATAGAAGAGAGATGTATGTATAGCGATCTATTTTTGCTGAAGAACATGGAAATCCTGGTAAAAGAAATGAACTCAAGCAAGGAGGTTAACTTATCTATTAAAGAGCATCTACTTACAAGTGCAACTGATATGGTGGAATGCCTGAGAATGGATCCTAGTAAAGTCATTTTGCTTAAGTTTTATTTGGGGAACACTGAGGACTCATTGATGTTGAACCAATCCAACAAGTTCCGGGAATTTCTTGGAGGCAATGGTAACTTTTTTCCTTTAATTGATGCTTTGGATGGATGCCATAATGAGCCAGTGAATACAAAGGTGCTACAGCTGTTTGTTAATCTTTTAACAGGCAATCCGAGTTATATTAACTTGAAACACACCTTGCAAGAAAAGTTCTTATTGATGGATTCATCTTCTTTGGCTTCATGGCTGGAAAAAATGCTGCTAGGATATACTACTCAATCAACTGTAGGTAATTTGCCAACAGGAGTCTCTAATTTAGTAAGAGATTCAGCTATTGCTTTCATCAATGCTATGGTGTCACCTTCATCTGATTCAAAATCAAGAGAACTTTGTGATCACATTCTTGATGCATTGCTTGTGGGTCTAGAGAAGGCATTCCTATCATTTGATGTTCCTACTGTGAAAGCATACTTCAATTTTGTAGTTCGTATGGTGCTAACAAGCATGTTTCTGAAAAATTAACAGAGAAGCCTTGGTCAAACACTGGTTCTAACAATGATTCTTCTAGCTATAAGTTAGGGGAAGCAATACAATAAAAACCTACCTAGTTAGGGGAAGCAATACTGATCCATGTTTTATGGTGGGAGAAACTCATACAGTTAATAGAAGGCTGGAGAAATAGAAGCATATATTGGGAGTGGAGCAATAAAACCATGTGTCCAACCTAATCCTACAAGTACATGTTACTGCTTTGCCATTCATGGTAAACATAGGGAAGCTAGGCTAAGATATAACTAGTAGTGGAGGGATTTCTATAGAAGTTATGGCCACACTCCTGGAATGCATGAGTAAGCAGTAAGGTCCTCTTTCTTGAAAACATACCTAGGATAGTTCTCTGATGGCCTTGCAGCTATATATCACTATTGAAGATAGTAGTTAACTCTCAAGTTTGGTGCAATGCTCAAATACCAGTATTTTGTTAGTAGACTTTTGAGATGGGCATCTCCTTAAATTATTTAAGGCTTAAAATTTTATAGTTTATACGTAATGGTGTCCTGTGTGTCAAAACATGGGGTCCCCAAACCTGCTGCATAGATAGGAGACACGTAGCTGTATAGGAAGCCAACCATATCATTAAGTTCCGTATTTTATTTGTTATTGATAAAAGGGAAATTTAGGGACAAAATTAAAAATGAAAACATTGAATTCCCTGAAATGAACCAACGAGAGATTCCATCTGTGTAAGAATAGAATCACATTCACGGATCTCAGAATGAATGGAAACCAGGTTGTCGCTTTCATTTATGTAATCCTGGACAAAAAAGAAGAAAGCAATTAAAGACATTAATACAATCAGGAAACATAATGTGATTTCAAAGTT
>LPNX010871313.1:5000-19779 GCA_001517045.1 Pseudotsuga menziesii
TCTTCATCATCGTCATCAATGTTATCATCATCATCATCATGGACATCATCGACATCATCATCATCATCATCATCATCATCATCGACATCATCCTCCTCCTCATCATCATCGTCGTCGTCGACATCATCCTCATCCTCATCACCATCAATGTTATAATCATCATCATCGTCAATGTTATCATCATCATCATCATCATGAATGTTATCATCATCATCATCATCACGAATGTTATCATCATCGACGCCGTCGTCGTCATCGTCATCATCATCATCTTCATTGTTATCATCAGTATCGTCATCAATGGTATCATCATCATCATCTTCTTCATTGTTATCATCAATATCATCATCATCATCATCATTAGCATCATCACCATCATCATCATCTTCATTGTTATCATCATCGTCGTCGTTGTCGTCATCGTCATCTATATCCTCATCAACATACTCCTCCTCCTCCTCCTCATCATCATCATCATCTTAATTGTTATCATCATCATCATCACTATAAATAAAATACTTTAAGGTTTTCCTCCCTTGACCATGTTCAAGGTAATGGAATTTTTGGAGGTTCTTTTTTACAAACCGCCTCCAAAAATTCATTTGTCATGACCTACAAACAACCCCTATTATTTATAGCATACAAACATAACCTTTATAACCCTTTGCCCCTAAATTTTAGCCACTTTAATCCATAACCTTATCACCCTGCTATAAATACTCACCAATATAACACCTATTCCTTATAACCTTCAAACATTCTCACACATATCAATATTAAGCTTGAAATTCCTATCCCCTATAACCTCTAGAAACTACTCCCTAACTCGTATAATCACTAATCCTTATAAACCAAAATCCTTACAGCCACTAACACCTATAAGCCCTTGGTTCTATACACCTTAATCATTACCCCCTCGTCTAACTAAACCTTAACCTCTATATCACTTGACCCTTATAAACTAGCATCCTATCGATTATATTCCCTAACCTTTGTAACCCATAAGGCATACATCCTATGAATTACCATAAATATTAACCCCTGTAACTAATTATAACCCACGTCCAAACTGAAGGATGTATTCCCACAATTAGCCAACCCATCTAGTGATACAAAGTCATTTTTTGGTCTAAACTCACCAAAGTCATTTTTTGGTCTGAACTCTCCCATCTCTTGAGCAAAGAGACGCAACCAGTCGATCTCTACAACCTTGGGTTATCGCGGTCATGTACGTCTCGTGAGCCAAAGTCATTTTTTTGTCTGAACTCTCCCATCCCATGAGAAAAGAGACCCAACCAGTCGATCTCTACATAATCGGGTTATTGTGGCTGTGTATGGGAGAAGAAGGTCGAGTATAGAAACCCATATGGTTCTCATTTTGAGCTAAAAACACGAAGCATAGCTGAGCAAAGAAATAGACGATCCAGTGACTCAAAAATCGGTGAGTCCTGAGCCCTAAATATCTATTTTTAATCTCTTTGTCTTTGTTTGTCATCATTTTTCCTCACCATGCGCGTTAGTTGAATCCATGTGTGTTAGTTGAATCCCCTCCCCTCACAGCTTTGCCTTTTGTCACATCCCCTCCCCTCATCTCACCGATGGAGAGGATGCGACTACACTGCACTTCTATCTATCAAACTAGGGATCTAGCCTTATGAACATAAACCAAAATGCAATGCAAATAATAGACATTTACATATGTATAATGAATTAACATCGAGCAGAAGCAAACGCGTTGCAAGCATTCTATATGTTCATAAACAATTCATTAAAACAAATACAGTTGCAGAACTTAAATACACAGAGAATACTTATCTTGAAAATAAGTTGTTCCGCAACTACCTATGTCGCTGCAACGTTCCACCTAACCATAGTCCAATGTGCTCATCAATATCTCAGCACCACTGCCACCCCCAAGCTGGGCATGATTTCCACAAGGAACTAGGGAATAGCAAGCTCACACATAGCCAAAACATATCAAAACTTGGCCAATCCAATCTACAGTTGGGTTTATTAGGATGTTAAGGAAATGGAAAGGTAGAATTGCTAAGCTAGTGAGCTCAACCATAGAGCTATGGACATCTACACCAGATCTATCTAGCTTGGCATTCCATAATACCTACACACCCAACACAAGGAATTATTCCCTTCACTGCTACACAATCCCTCAGGCCATACCTTGCCTTTCAGTGCTCTTTAGGGTGTGCATAGAAGATTTTCCAGCTCCTCTTGATCTTTCTATGAGGTTCCTCTCTTCACTAGGTTTATCAAGACAATTTTGGGCCTCTTCCACTCCTAAGTCTTACAGACCAAAACAAGGGTGCACATAACAGCAAAATACAAATGTTGGGCATGAAGGAAAACATTCTGCAACCAAAAACGAAAAGGAATATGGGGAAAAACAACCCTGGAATAGCAACTCGATTTCAGAAAACATTTGCAGGCATTCAGGGGCAAAAATGACCTCCCTAAACCCCAGAATCATGGATCTCTTCTCCCATTCATTGTGCAATACCAAAAACGGGTTTCTCATACATAGAGATGAAGAAAGATGCAGGAAAAATGTGAAGGGAAACCCCATCTAGCTCCAGATGCGTGAGGAAGAGAAGAACGTGGGTGAATAATGGAATGGGCATGCATTTCTAGGTATTTACTTGCCCAATAAGCAAAAACATGATTTTCAAAAACTGTTGGCTTCCTCTATACGAATTTTGACTGCCATACTCTTCCCTTCCCAAGGCATTAACTGCCTCAACCAACTTCTAGAAGAAATAAATGATTGGGCACAAAAGACAAAATGGGTAGTTGACAGCTTTATGGGTTCTCCCATTGACATTTGGATTTACACCATTGGCTCCAGGGTTTGAATAATTTCCCTCCCTATTCCTTGTGAAATCATACCCCCATATCTTTGTTGCATTGACATAGCTAGTTGTAGGAATTTTATTAAATTGCATTTTTACATGATGTATCTATTTTATAATGTGCCTGGCTAGCATGATAACCATATGCATCGATTTTAACTGTCGATACATAAAACACTAAATCCATGGTGGGGCCTTGGCCTTTATCTCCTTACCATAATTTAATAATGGTATTTACATCATATACAATTTTAATGCAATAGGGGTCAAAATCGGGATCTTACACCCTTTCTCACGCTAACCATTTTCTTCAATTGGTTGGTATGTATTGCATACTCCAATTTGTATATACAGGAGTCGCATCTTTAAAAAACATCTCATTCATTGGTTTCGTCCAATAAATTAGATAACTACAACGATAAACTAACCATAGTTGATTGCACCAGTCCCTTAATCTTCCCAACTTAAGCCAACTACACAAAAGGTAAAATTCTATACAACTTTTTGTCAAAAAACAACATAAGATTCAATTGGATGCATGTACTTGCACTTGCGGCATGAAGGAAAATCCTTATAAAACATCGCAAACATGTGACTTTGTGCATAGGTGACTACATTCACCTCTCATCTATTTTCATGAAAGAGTTCAAAGATGGAGTGGAAGACGCAAAGATGACTTAGGTTCAAAATCTTACAGCTAGATAAGAGCCCGGTTCCCTAGTCATTCACTTATATGATTGTTCCCTGGTCATTCCCTTAATATAAATACTAATCGATAATCTTATAGAACCCTTTTTCAAGATCCACCTAAACAAGGATATTAAGCTACAATAATGGTCTACCAACCCCTCCTATTGCTCTTAGTTGACAAAAATATTAACTTAGAGGAAAATACCTTCCTACACTACTACAGTTGTGGGAAAATTTCGACGATGTTTTCTAATGTTTTTTACATAAGTACATTGTAACGTTGGAAATTTTTAGAAATGATTGAAAATTACACTTTTTTCTCCTTTTGTTCCAACAATTGTCACAATTGACATGTAGACGTTGCACTTCCTTGTTTGTTTACTTTGTGGGTTTTTCTACTAGTTTCTATCTAATTATAATTATATTGCATAGATTACTTAGTTTATCATAAAAATATATATATAACTTCCATTGATATCAAATAGGTTTTTCATTAGACTATCCACCATGCCATCCACCAATCTAGGCCTATCATATTTAGTTTTGTCTTTTTAATGGATGTGGGCATTGCATCCAAATGATTTACTCATTCCAAATGTATGCGAACAATACAACATTGAATATAAGGAGTGGGAAATAGGAATGATGAGCTAGCATCCAACTAGTGACATGAATAGAATTTCAAATATATTGTTAATTGCACTTATATATTTCACATATGCACGTGGTACACTCTCTAATTTGACTGGTCATTACCATTGTTGCATGCAATGAAGTTGTGTGATAATGTTGAAATAAACTAAACATCACGTAATATTCTCATTTCATTCATGCCCCAAAATAGTAGTTACCCAAAATCTCACACATGTTTCGACTACATGCTTCTTGGTTTAGTAAGCATTGTACAGAAAAATTGATGCTTGTTTTTACTTTGAAATCAAATGCTTAGTCTTAGTTGAAAATATTTTTGTAAGAAAAGTTGTTACTTAGTATTGTTATTATATTATATTGTTATTATGGACCTTGGTTAGTAGACCAATATGGTGAAGTGTAATGACCTCCTCTCCTATATGGTTAAGTAAGGTTGTTTCTCAAGGGACTAGACACCCCTTGATGATATCGCCAACACTTAACCTTCAGGAGCAATCGGAGGACTGAAGGATCACTTCATCTAGTTAGGACCTTCCTATATGGAGATGATGAAAACAATTGTTGTATGGAACATGTGGAATGTATACCTTGACAGAGAGCACCTTGTTGATTACCTCGTCCTTGTATTCCTCATTATTCAACTATCCTTTAATATATTTCCAATTATGATCTCTTTATGTTTGGTGGCTATGCTAGGGATTCTTGGGTGCTAGGGTTTCATTACACTGTAATTCTTCATATCTTTATGAAAGATGGTTTTTACTTAAACCGTGAAGTGAACCCTAATGTTGATATATGTGCCCTAAAGCTGAGCCGTGAGGCTTAGCTATGGGCTGGACTATTGATTAAACTTAGAATGTGGAATAAACTTGGACTGTTGGGCTATCCTTAACCATGGCCTAAGTCGTGGCTAGGTTGTGACTCAACCGTGGGATGGAACCATGAATTATTTTGTGGGTCGTGGACTGTGTTTCCACCTTTTATGATCCCGGGATGGAACCATGAATTCGTTTGTAGGCCATGAATGTAAAGTGGACTGTGTAACACTGTTATTTTATTGTACATTGTTATTGTTTAGTTTCATCAATTATAATATTGATACTGTACATGGAATTTGCTAACACATTCAAATTTGTAATATATGGCATTAGTAGAATGATCAAGATTTGAAGTTGTTGTTCCTGAAGCTCAAGTAATTAAAGTTTGTTGGTCCTTTCCCAACCTTTGTTGCCCCCTTATTTTTCCAATCAACACCCGGTGGTGGATGATGTAGGCCTAAAAACATATACTTTCCAATTACTTACCTACAATTTCCCTTTCTCAAGGAAACAAAACAACAGTGGAAATATGTTCAAGTTGTTTCTCTTGGATCATGCCAAGTCTTCGCTTTTGTGTCTGAATTGTAATAATATATTTTCCATGTCTGTAATCATTGATGAATTAAATAGCAAACAAAAGAAACCATTAATAAAGAGAAACACAATTTGTAATCATAAAAAAACCAGAAGAATGAAACAAACCTGAAGGTGAATTCAATGATAATTACCAGTGCCTAATAAAATGCCAATTGCTTTCAGTTAATCCATTAACTCAATTTCTACAACAAGAGACAATTCTTTGCGTGTATGAGATTTGCTCCTAATTTCCCTCCATAAATTACAGTAAGGTTTTAGGGTTTTAGGGTGCACATGTTGTCTTTTCTCTTTATATGTTTTTATGGGTAGTCTCGAATGCATTTGTTCTATGGTAATTCATGCCTCCATGGTCTCCAGGTTTGACTCTTTTGAGCTTTGCACTATCCTTTTATGACACTTTTAATGAGGGAGTAAACTTGCACATAAGCTATGAATCCAGCCTGTTCTAATGATGGCTTAGATAATAATAATCACCCTCGATATTGTAATAAGGTTGGCCATTATTTTTGTCAATTGTAACTATGGAATCAATACAATCTGTAATAAGCTTACCCATAGTTAGATTTGTCCTTGGAAGTGGGAATTATTATGAGAGAGTCTGATTTTTTTTAGAAAAAGTTATGATATCATCCCATCTCTTCGTTTGTTAATGGGTATGCCTTAGAGAAATTTTCATCATTCACAAAGGAAAAATAGAAATTGAGAATTGTTCCACATGAATCCATGCAGAGGGATGAGTGTATATTTTTTCCATGTTAATGAGTTGTACCAGTTTTAATTGCTGGAGAAAACTATATTGGCAACATCAATTATGAACAACTTGCACAATTAAACTCTAAAATTGAAACTGAACATATAGCAATTCAAACCAGCAATAAAATGAAACACCTTGAATTAAGTTATCCTTCACTTGTTGTCTGCGACCCTCTTCCTGAATTGTTTTGTTATAGCCTTATGATATTTGTGCTTACCTTAAACCCTCTCTCTCTCAAGGTATGATCATGTTTCTTGGTGACTTGTTTCTTGAAAGACAAGGTCTGATCCTAAATGTGTATGAGTATCACAAAGGTCTAAACCAGTATCTTTTGATACTAAGTTCTGATTATTTTACTGGTCTTGAATTTGCGTTTGTACTATTGTTATTGTGCATCTCAAGGACCAACTTTAGCACAGGGATCATGGAAGAGTGCTAAAGTTGAAAGAGATGGAAATTAGGTTTAAATTATTTTACTGCTTCGCATCTAGCACAATGTTGTAAAATTTACTCAGTTGTTGTTGATGTACTATTATGCGTTCGGATCACATCATCTAGTTTGGATATTCTCCTTATACAGTGACGATAAAAATAAATGAAACAATGTACTTTGAGAGAGATAACATATTAAAGTCCTTGCTCTTGTTGGTCATATGTGTAAAAGGTGTTGGTTTCTTACCCATAGTTAGATTTGTCCTTGGAAGTGGGAATTATTATGAGGGAATCTGAGTTTTTTACAAAAAGTTATGATATGATCCCATCTCTTTGTTTGTTAATGGGTATGCCTTAGAGAAATTTCCATCATTTACGAAGGAAAAGTAGAAATTGAGAATTGTTCCATGCAAATCCATGTAGAGGGATGAGTGTATCTTTTGTCCATGTTAATGAGCAAAAAATAGCTTGGCAATAACAATTATGAACAACTTGGAAACAATTATGCACAACTTGGCAACACCAATTATGAACAACTTGGAAACAATTATGTTATATTGTTGGAGAAAACTATCTTGGAAACAACAATTATGAACAACTTGCACAATTAAACTCTCATATTGAAACTAAACATATAGCAATTCAAATCAGCAATAAAATGCTTACCTTAAACACACACACTCTCTCAAGGTATGATCTCGTTCCTTGGTGACTTGTTTCTTGAAAGATAAGGTTTGATCCTGAATGTGTATGAGTATCAGGAATGTCTAAACCAGTCTCTTTTGATACTAAGTTCTGATTATTTTACTGGTCTTGAATTTGCTTTTGTACTATTGTTATTGTGCATCTCAAGGACCAACTTTAGCACAAGGATCATGGAAGAGTGCTAAAGTTGAAAGAGATGAAAATTATGTTTAAATAATCTTACTGCTTCGCATCTAGCACAATTTTGTAAATTTTACTCAGTTGTTATTATTGTACTATTATGCATTTGGATCACATCATCTAGTTTGGATCTTCTCCTTATATAGTGGTGATAAAAATAAATGAAACAATGTACCTTGAGAGAGAGAAAAGATTAAATCCCTTGCTCTTGTTGGTCCTATGTGTAAAAGGTGTTGGTTAACCACCTTTATGATACACCTTGGTCTTATGGGTATGAGGGTTACCTTAGCTTCTTATTGTGACCCCATTTGGTTGACTTATGGTCCTTTATATTCTACTTGGTCCTAGCACTCTTTGTTATTGATTAGTAATGTTGTTATTTTCATGTACATTTTTATAATTTCGTTTCATCAGTTATAATATTGTTGCTATACATGGAATTTGGTAAATCATCTTAGGGACCAAATTTAATGCAGTGACTAATGGAGTAGTAAAGTTGAAAGAGATGAAAATTATACTCAAGTGAGATATATCATTTCAAATAACCATGATGAGTATTGGTGGTGGTGAGGCCGTCAAAGAGGGGGTGCATATAAATGCATGTTGGGTTTTATGATATGCTCTTCACATAATCACAACACATAGCATTTGAAGGGATATCATAAATACAATGAGAGTTGGGCACAATATATTGGGGGGATACCCCTAGGTTGGATGTGTCAGTTAAGGCCAATTACTTAATCCTTTTATTACTACCCTTAACTCAAAAGACATTCATTGTCTATTAAATGCAATAGACCTAGCTCTATCATCCATTTGGAAACAAATATGGAAAAGGGAAACTACCATAGGATTACATAGAGAGGAGTAACAAATTTGGAATCAATTTGTACAAAGTGTTCAACAATCATATCCTATAACAAAGCATAGATGGATCGTCCTACTTGTTTCATCCTCTATTTTTAGGGGAGAGTGAGATAGAAGATTGGAGAAATTATTTAAAACTTGGAGATAAAATACCAAATTTGATTTGTACAATAAATTATCTAATAATAAAAAGACATTTGGGGTGCCCTCCAAGTCTGGTTCTATCCTAGGGAAAGAAAGAAATCTTCCAATTATAGCACCATTAGGCACTTTCCTTTGAAATAGTGTGCATCCATTTTTCAAATTTTCAATTAGAAAAAGATTATATGTGCAAAGTCTCATCCATTTTCACAATAACCACATAATACATATTTGTACATTTATATGACAATTAGAAAATAGTTCTTGTAATTCCAAATAATAATAGAATTGGATCTAAATATTTGTAGGTACCACAAAATAGGTACTTAGAGGATCTATCTTCCTCGAGTGAGGAATATAGAGTAGAAGAGTTTGAAAGGGAGACGTATATTACAATATCTAACAGGTCAAGATCAACTAGAGGTGAAAAGGTAAGGAGAAAATTTCGTAGACGCATGGAACTTTTTCTTTCTAAAGGAGGATCATGTGATTATGATGATGAGAGCATAGGTGACATTGAGTTTCCCTTGAGGTATAGAAATCTTGTCAAATGATGGCTACCCAAGGAGCTACCCCAAGGGACATGGATTTCTTCCTCAATGTGAGAATTTATCGCATTGCCCCATCGTCTTTACATGGATCGGGGTTATTTTCCCATGGATGGCATAATGGTCAAATATGACACTGAAACTAGATTGATGGAGTATGTCGGACCAGACTACAAGTACAATGACAGGTTGTTGTTGGTCTGATCTAAGAGAGGTACATAGAGATATTGAGTTGAAGCAAATTATATACAACTACTAGACAACAATATGAACAAATGAGCTACTGTGTATATTGATGGAAGGCCAAAAGCTTCCAGAAATATCGCAAGGTTTATAAATAGTTCACGACCAGAGACAACACATAAAGCTACCCAATTGCATATTTGAGGGGCGTGAAGGAAATCATGTATTCGTATGTGCAACAAAATCAGTATTTGCGGGTGAAGAGTTGTTGATTGGTTGAAATTTGAATCAAATAGATGCAGGGCTTGCTATTATGGGGGTAATTATCTTATACAACATTTGACTCAACCTTTGATCGATGACTTAGTATTTTTCTCTTGCATGAATTTTAATTATATGTACTTTTCATTTTAATATTTCTTGATTCTTGTATTGTGGAAGGGTGACCGTGGCCAAATGCCACAAGTAATTAGATCTGATGAGATAAACATCAATGTAATAGTAACCACAATTCATGATTATGTTACAACTGTTAACATTTGACCTTTTTTGTGCTTATGAGCTCAATATTTCAAGATGATGTCATGCTTATTATATTGTGGCAGGGGGATACTTAGAACACACCTGCAACTTCTGGTCAGGTAAACGTGACTGTCATATTAAATATAATTTTTTTCTTTATTAATCATGTTTATTTGACATGCTTCAATTTTTACTTTTCAATATGAACATCTCTTGATTATGGTATTGTGGCAGGCTGACTGTGGGAAGTCACCAATGGTGTCACATCAGGTAAATGATAGAGTAATAGTACCTAAACATGAGTAAAGTAATTATTTTTCTATTGTATGCATGTTAACTTTTTTATGTGAATTTTCGTAATGATAAAAATAAATTAACTACTTTTGTTGATTGATGTTTGTAGAGCACACCACATCAAGATGATGAGGTGGTCGCTGAGGAGGATATCTTTTATTCAACTGACCCAATGGAAACTGTGAAGAAGGATTTGAAAAGGTCCAATCAAGAAGTTCTTAGACTGATTGTAAATGACCCAGTACTGAAGAAATCAAAGCAAGAATTGATGACTTGATTCAAACAATAGAACAGTATGGGGTAAGTGGAATCTTTGAAATATTTTACGAACTGTGAAATATATTCATTTATGTTATTTTAGTTCTCTATTTTTTATATGATCTAATCAATTAAAGATTTCTTTTGTAGGAGTTTTTGGAGATAACACCCGTGCATCGAGTATAGGATATAGAGGGCGGTATTGGTAGTAGCGATGGTTCAACACATCGTCAATGTACCATATCAATGAGTCTATTTTATTCTCTTGACTGGAAATCCCCTTTAGATGCTACGACCTCACCAAATGTTGGATATCAACAGGGCCCTTCACACTACTACTTCAAGGGATGTTAGAGAGGACAGTAGCATCGAATGTGAAAGTTGATATCCTACAGCAGTACATGTCGTTAGTAGAGGATCATTTCCCATTACCTTCTTGGTGGACCATGATTGTGTTTCAATCAAGATACTGAAGATTGTAGGTATTATTTAATTAATTCGGTGTTTTTTTTTCATGTAATTTAAATCCACATACCTCAAATTATAAGAAGCTGCATGAGAAGGCATTGGAGATTTTTGGGCCTACCATTCGTACATGGTGGAGTGCCCAAAATGAAAAATTTAAATATGATCTGATGAACCACATGGTCATCTTGTTTGGTGATACCTTCAACAAAAGAGGTGTCATCGAAGCAGCTGGCTTAAATTTGAAATATGTCAAGGAATATTATAGGGACATTTTTAAAATTAACCCTATGTATGAGCATCCTCCAATGGTTCCATAGAAGGAGTGGAAGGCGCTCATGGATGATGCAAAGGAGAAGGCATTGAGAAAATAAGGAAAGACGCGGCCACTCGGTTCAAGAATGTATAACACATATCATATTTTCAATGAAAAATGTTCAATTTTTTGTTACTTTTAAATGTATTTAAGTTGTGATATCTAACATATTTGAAACCTTTCATTGGCTCCCCTACACCTATAAAGAGATAAAGGAAAGAGTATAAAAACATGGCCAGCACAAACTGGGCCAAGGTGGATACCAAAAACTAAGAGCACGAATTGTAAGAATCAAACGACCATTATTTGTAGTCATTTTTTTTTAAATGTAGCAAACAAATAATTGATTTATCACAAGCAATTTTCATGGGATATGCATTGTAGGGAAATGATTTTCAAGAGGTCGTCATTGAAGTATACTTGAGGCTCGTCTTCAAGTACAGTTTTCAACATGTGCTGGAAATCGAAAAAGCTTGGGGCAAACCCAAATTTCCCCAATGATGCACACAGGGGTAAATAAAACCAATAAGACCATCATTATAATTCACTTGTGTAATCTATTCATGAATTATTACATCAAAAAAGTAAATGTATTTTTTTGTTTTCATGGTGAGAGCAACAAAAGCAGCAGGGATAGCGGTACCGAAAAGGTACCACATGAAGGTGGGGAGATTCCTCATGGTGGTGGCAAGCAGCCTAGCCATTCAAGTATGTATGTCATAAAACATAAGTATTTAATATGATTTTAAATATATAATTGATGGCGTGTACTAATAAATTTTCTTTTGTGAATGCAATAGCATGTACCTGCTCATGCTCAGCTGGAAGAGGAACAAATGGCAGAACCAATGAACACTCAAGTTGTCTCAGCTATTCATCCAGCAGGTAAAGATCATTGTAATGATATTGGAAATAATGAAATATGTATCTCAATAATAACTACGCATTTATATCTATATAAGTGACTTGGTTTTTGCAGATGATGCCCCTCTCTAGCGTCGAACTCCACACCTTGCTAATCAACGTACCATAAGTATGGTATGAGATAGCATACCCACACAATCAACAAAAAGAGAGGGAACAACAACTATAATGGGTCATCACAACGAAGATGATGTCCCCATCTTGGAATTTCTGAAGAAAAAATAATAATAATAATAGTGTAGTTGTATACATTTAAGATTTGTATTTAACTGAGTAAATACATGAAATATTTAAAGTTGTGTTACAAGTTTGTTGATTCAGTCGGTGCATGGTCATATTTTGGAATTGAGGTTTATAATGTGAATGTTATTGCTTAGTTCTAATTTCTGAATATTTGTGACATCTTTCAAGGACTATGGTTATCCTCAAGGGATTGGCCACCCCTTCTTGAGTTAACCTGAGGAAGATGAGATGAACATATCGTTTATAATTGGTTTAGAACTAATATATTCATGTTATTGTTATTTCAGCATTGTTGTCTTTCATTAACAACTTAAATCTGATATATATATATTGCTAATGTTACTACTATTTTTCTTTTCAGTACTTTAATTATTATTGCAGCTCTCTATTTCATAGTTTTGTGTTGATTAAAACAATTAATATACCTATATTTGCACTTTTTAAAATTTATATGTGAAATTTTTGTTCACTTTGTTGCATAGCTTATCTTTTAATATGTGTGACATCTTCCGAGGACTATGGTTATCCTGAAGGGGTTGGCCACCCTTTGTTGTGTTAACTTGAGGAAGATGAGATGACCACATGAGCTTCCTTATCCAGTGATGATGATTATGAGCTTCCAATCTTTGCATGAGACATATGAGACGTATGACCACATACAGTTGAGAAGGTGAGGTCTACCCTCACCCTGACTTGATTTTCATGAGCCTAGTATGATGTCATGTTGCCTCGTTATGTTACGTTGACTTGTATGTTTACTTGTATGTGATGTTTAGCCTTGTGGTGACTTGTTATTGACCCTTGCATGGTAACATTGAGCTATACAACCCTTAAATGTTGACGTCCATCTTGTTGATGACTAGCGTGACTCCTTAGGATTGTTGTCCACCCTTTTGTTGACCTTAAGATCCTTCCTTAGGTGCCATCCACCATAGAGATACCTTATATGAATTTTTTGGAGTACTTTGTTATCGTTTAATAAAAGCATTTTTCCTGAGGATAAGGGAGGTATTCCCTAATATCTAATGTTGAGTTTATAATTGGTTGAGATCTGAATATAAAAAAATGTAGTTGTATATATTTAAGAATTGTATTTGGCTGAGTAAATACATGAAATATTTAGAGTTGTGTTACAAGTTTCTTGATTTAGTCGGTGCATGGTCATATTTTAGAATTGAGGTTTATAATGTGAATGTTATTGCTTAGTTCACATTTCTAAATATGTGAGACATCTTTTGAGGACTATGGTTATCCTCAAGGGGTTGGCCACCACTTCCTGAGTTAACCAAAGGAAGATGAGATGACCATATCGTTTACAATTGGTTTATATATAATGTATTCATGTTATTGTTATTTCAGCATTGTTTCCATTCGTTAACAACTTAGATCTTATATATATTGCTAATGTTATTATTGTTTTCTTTTTAGTACTTTAATGATTGCAACTCTCTATTTGATAGTGTTATGTTGATTAAAACAATTAATATACATATATTTTTGCTTTATAAAATTTGTATGTGAAATGTTTGTTCACTTTGTTGCATAGCTTATTTTTTAATATGTGTGACATATTCTGAGGACTATGGTTATCCTTAAGGGGTTGGCCACCCCTTGCTATGTTAACCCGAGGAATATGAGATGACCACATGATCTTTCTTATCCAGTGATGATTATTATAAGCTTCCAATATTTGCATGAGACACATGAGACATATGACCACATACAATTGAGAAGGTCGGATAACCTACCCTCACCCTGACTTGATGTGCATGAACTTAGTATGACATCATGTTTCCTTGTTATGTTACATTGACTTGCATGTTTAATTGTATGTGATGTTTATCCTTATGATGACTCGTGATTGAACCTTGCATGGTAACGTTGAGCTATACAACCCTTGAATGTTGGTGTCTAGCTTGTTGATGACTAGCGTGACACCTAAAGATTGTTGTCCAACCTTGTGTTGACCTTAATAGCCCACCTTAGGTGCAATCCACCATAGCGCTACCTTATATGACTTTTTTGGAGTACTTTGTTGATGCTTTTTATTGTGAGTTGATCATACTATTGTGTTGCTAATGTTTTTTATTTGTGAGTGTTGGATGATCTTTTTTAGGGTCTTTTCCAGTTCTAGGTTCTCTTCTTTCACAGGTATGTTGGTCTAGTTGAGTCTCATGCAAGTAACCTGACGCGAAGAGGTTAAAGTCTGTTTAATATAAGCATTTTTTATTAGGATAAGGGAGTTCTGCCCTAATATCTGATGTTGAGTTTATAATTGGTTGAGATCTGATATATATTGCTACTAATATATATGTGTGTGTGTGTGT
>LPNX010871330.1:0-12724 GCA_001517045.1 Pseudotsuga menziesii
GAGAGAGAGAGAGAGAGAGAGAGAGAGAGAGAGAGAGAGAGAGAGAGAGAGAGAGAGAGAAAGATAGAGTGGAGGGGGGGTCCTTAGTGGTATCGTGTGTGTATGTGTGTGTGTGAAAGAGAGAGGAAGGGGTTTGTGTTAGAATAGTAATCCAACACTTAGTACCTTAGTCTAAGTCCCTCGTAAATTTTATGTGCATTTGTGAATCAATACATTATGGTTTGGACTTAGGTAGCTTAATTGGGAAAAATAACTAGTTAGATTGGAGCTTTCACACCTAAATGAGCATTCCATCTTAGTAAAACTCCACATGTGCACCCTCATTCATTGTCGGTGTGCTCCCATTCATTGAATGTGGTCATTGTGGTTGACTAGGAGTACTAGGGGTTTATTTGGCCCAATTTTGGAATGTTTTGATCATTTAATGCCCACCTAGGGGGGATTAAGGCTAATTTGGCCAATTTCACATGTACAGTCATTTTGGGATTCCAAAGCCTCACAAAAAAATTCAGATGTAATTTAAACCTAGTACTAACATATTCTGATAATAACTAGTTTTAGTTCACATTTCATGTGTAAAATTGTTCTTCTTTCATGATCTTTTGTTGTGTTTGCAACTAGTTCAATTTGTGAGTTTCTCTAAGGCTCCTAGGTCTTGTTGTAGATCAAAATTCTCACATGAAATAAGCACTAAGTGGATTTGAGTGAGTTGCATATCAATCTTGATCATTTGAGCTGCATTTTTTAGAGAAATTCCAGATAAAATTGAGTGTTTTTTGCGGAACTTTAAGCAATTTCTCACCATTAGCGCAAGAAGAGATGGAAGCAAACCAGATCTTGCTTAACCCCTTTAATTTATTCGATTGGAAGGAAGAAATGGTTATTCAATTGAGATCCAAGGGTCTCTACAGAGTTACCATGGGAATAGAGGTGGAGCCAAACTCTACTGTAGAGATAGCCAAGTACTTCTATAGAATTGATGAATCTGATGGATTTTTATGCTTGAGTATTTCAAGAGAGATCTTATTTCATATAGACAGTTTGACAACCCCAAAAGAAGTATGGGTTAAATTAGAATCACTCTTTGGTAAAATTTATGAATTGAGAGGACATAAGCTTGAAAATTGGCTCATAAGCCTAAACCCATCGAATTTTGAAACTATAGAGGATTTCTTCAAGAAGTTCAAGTCTCTGGTGCTTTAGATAAAGCAATGTGGTATTGATAAGAAAGAGGGTCAATTGATATTGTCCATCCTTTCGAAGTTAGGCCCATAATTTTCAGTGTTTGTAATAACTTTCCATTTTGGAAAATTGACACTTTGAAACTGGCAGATGCCAACACTAGCCATCTTCATGGAGTCCCTCACCCAGAAGCAATACAAGCTAGGCCAAATGGGATCCATAAAAGATAAGGATCAATCTTCATCCATGGGTTTTTTGAATGCCTCCAAGGGAAAGTAGAAGGCAAAGAATTCGAAGCATCCAGAGAAGAGGAAGTGTAAAAAACCCAAATCCAGTGATGGGGGTTTGAATCCTCCAAAGGAAACGCAAAATAAAGGGAAAGAGAAAACCAAATGCGCATATTTACACAAGGGATGGAATGCAAAGATCTCCTGCATGAAAAAATAGCTGAGCATATGATGCAACTGCTGGAGAAAAACAACATCCCTATCCTAGATGGGGCAAGGAAGAAAGATGGGACCTCTAGTTCAGACAACAAGGAGAAATTCCATGTCTTAGTATCAGGTACTTCTAATTCCTCAAGCTTCATCCTTGATTCAAGGGTATATATACACATGGTTTCCAGCAGAGAGCTATTCTCCTCCATGTATTTGAATACCGTCCCAGTAGTTCGAATGGGAGATGAATCTGAAATCCAGACCAAGGGAATTAGTAGGATTGATTTGGAGCATGGTTATTTCAGTGATGTGCTTTATATACCAGATTTGGTAGCAAAATTGTTTTCAGTATATCAAATGAATCATACATGAGAATCGAACAGAGTGACATTCACTCCTAACTTGGTATATATTGCATAAATATCATCCAACCAAGTTGTGGCAATAGGGTATGCAGACCACCAAGAGAGGATGTACAAGTTCTCTAATTTTCTCCGTAGTTCCAGTGACCAAGGGATCCTCTCTCATGTCAATGAGATATCAAATATATGGCATGAAATATTTGGATACATGAAATACAAGTATCTCCAAGCATTGCAAAAGGATGATATGGTGTAAGGACTTCCTCAAATCAAATCATCAAATGGAGCTTGCATTGGCTATGTGGTTGGGAAACATCCAAAGTGAGGCTATGAGAAGGGAAAGGAAAGGAGAGCCTCACAACCTATTGGAATGGTACATCCAGAACTGATTGGTCCTCTACCAACTCCCTACTATGGTGGATCAAGGTATGTACTCACATTCATTGATGACTACTCAATATTATGCTAGGTATACTTCCTAAAATTCAAATCTGAATTTTTTTGAGCAATTGAAGATTTGGAAGGCCTTAGTGGAAAATAAAAGTCAGAATAGGATAAATATACTTAGTAGTATTAATGGGAAAGCGTATGTCAACAAAATTATGCAGTGAATTTGTGAGGAATTCAGCATTCAAATGCAACATTCAACTCCCTACACACCACAATTAAATGGTGTTGCAGAGAGGAAAAATAGATCTCTCAAGGAGATGGACACATGCATGATTGAGGAAAGGGATATAAGTATCAAGATATGGGATGCAGATATTAATTGTGCTGCACATATATAGAAAAATGAATTTCACAAATCATTCAAAGGAAAAACTCTTTACTCGGCATGGTTTGGCCATAAACCAAATGTCTCAAATTTCAGGATTTTTGGATGAAGAGCATGGGCTCGAATTCCTTCAAAAAAGAGGAAGTATTTGAAGCCAAAGAGAAAGGAATAAATAATGGCTGGTTACGGTGAGGATAAAAAGGGTTATAAAATATTTTATACATCCATACTCAATACTTTCATTAAGAGGAGTGTGCAATTCAAAGAGGAACCAATACGAGATTTTGAGCTTGCAGCGTGGGAATGCTCTTCTCCCCAACACCTTGATGAAGTAAGTGATGATTCATGCTCTGAATATTATGATATTTATATGGATTTATATTAAATTTATGTATATGAGTGACCATCAAGGCCTAAGTGGGCTCAAAAAATCATACAAGATCCAAGGGAATTGGCAGGAAAACTCCAAGTTCCTAGGAAGACTAGATCTCAATATAACAACGCTTCCTATGCAAGTGAAGTGCTATTGATGAGAAATATTAAATTATTATTGGATATGATCCATATTAATATCAGAAATATTCTCATGATCCAATGTGGAAATCAACATTGGAAGAATAATTCATTTCTCTCCAAGGGAATGAAACATCGGAATTGGTTCCCCTTCCTCCCAAGAGGAAGCTTGTTCAATGCAAGTGGGTATTTCGAACGAAACTTGCTGCTAAAAGTTCAGATATGAAGTAAAAGGAAATATTATTTGGTAAGGGATAATCTCAAGTCCATGGTGTGGACTACACTGAAACCTTTGCATCGGTTGCAAAGATGGATTCAATAAGACTAGTTCTAGCAATAGCAGCTAGTAAGGGTTGGAGAGTGCACCATATGGATATCAATAGTGAATTATTACATGGTGCACTACAAGAGGATATATACATGAAGAAATATTAAGGTTTCCAAGACATTCCTTCACATGTTTGCAGGTTGAATAAATCACTATATGGACTCAAGCAAGCCCCAAGGTCTTGGTATGCAAAAAATGATGCTTTCTTGCTGTCAATTGGTTTCATTCGATGCAAATCTGATCCAAATGTGTATTTACAGAAAAATGATAGTTTTTTTTAGGATATTTTACTATATGTATATGACCTCTTAGTTACAGGGAGATGCAACAATAAAATTGGATCAATCAAGGAATCACTACACAGTGAATTTGCAATGACAAATCTAGGATTGCTAAGCCAATTTTTGGGTTTGGAAATTGAGCAATATGAAAGAGGCATCATGATGAGTCAAACAAAGTATGATTCAAACCTGATAAATAAGTTTAATATGGCTTATTGTAAGGCGTCCAATTTCCCTTTCCTTTCTGGCATTAAACTAGGAGAATTTGGCAATTCTCCTTTGGTCATAGATTGTACATTGTACAGGAAGCTAGTTGGTAGCTTGTTGTACCTTACACATAAAAGCCCTGATTTGTAATATGATGTAAGTGTTTTAGCAAGGTATATGCACCATACACATGATATCCATTGGAAGGAAGGAAAAAATATCCTCCAATATGTCCAAAGAACAAAGAGTTTTAGGGTGCACTATGCAGCTAGCTCTTCACTTCAACTAATTGGATTTCCTGATTCGGATTGGGATGGAGATCTCACTAATAGAAAATAAATTTCAGGTTTGTTTTCATTCTTCTGGTCTAGTAGGAAAAAACATACCATTTCTCTTTCTTCAGCAGAGGTCGAGTACAGGGAAGTAGTGAATACAACCACATAGTGTGTTTGGTTGCAAGGAATTCTTCGGAAGTTTGGTGTTGCTATTGATTCTCCTAACAACGGTTGGGTGGAAAATTAAAGTGCCATAAATATATATACTGATCAAGTTCATAGGTAGAGATAAAATGATATTGAGATCCATATGCACTATATCCGATACTTAGTGCATGACAGAGTGATTTCCTTGCAGTATTTCCCTTCCACCGAGCAAACTGTCGACATATTCACCAAGAGTTTCACTGAGAAGACCTTCACTCACTTGAGATATTTTCTTGGAGTGAGTGATGGATGGTGATTTATACTATTTTTTGCAGGTTTCAGCCCCATATTCATTCTTTAGGGAAGGTTTTCTCCCATGAGGTTTTTCCTTCTTTTCCTCACTTCACATGGACAAATAAAATTTTTGTTATGTATTGAGGTGACTTGAGCCTTTTTTGCCAAGGCCTCCCACTTTATTTCATGAGTTGTAATAATTTTTTGGTTAAGGGGGAGTGTTAGCACAGTAATACAACACTTAGTACCTTAGTCTAAGTCCCTAGTCAATTTTATGTGCATTTGTGCATTAATACACTATGGTTTGGACTTAGGTAGCTTAATTGGGAAAAATAAGCAGTTAAATTGGAGCATTAACACCTAAATGAGCATTCCATCATAGTTAAACTCCACATATATTTCCTCATTCATTTTTGGTGCACTCCCATTAATTGAATGTGGTCATTGTGGTTGACTAGGAGCGCTAGGGGTTAATTTGGCCCAATTTTGGACTATTTTGAGCATGTAATTCCCACCTAGAGCCTCTCACTCACCTTATTTTGCACACCCACACATTCCAAGGAGTCATCATTTCTGCAAGTCACTTCTTCCATGTCCACACCTCCATTTGTGACCATTTGGGATGAGTTGGAGCGAGTTTGGCCCATCTAGGGGGGATTGAGGCCAATTTGGCCAATTTCACATGTACATTCATTTTGGGATTCCAAAGAATCACAAACCACTTCATATTAATATAAACATGTTACTAACTATAATTTCCCCATTTTTATAATTGCATACCAGGACAATTCCATCAATCCTACTAGTTCCCTAGGTTGGATGAATACATTTTGAATTTTAATAAGGGAGCTAATAAATAATGTTCAAACATTATAAGGGAATAAATATTTAACAATGGATCTCATTAAATAAATATTATATAAAATTGAAGTGGTAATGGTGCATGGAGACACATGGAGATTATGGGGCCCACACAAGCTAGAATTTATGTGCTAGATGGAATCCTCCTCTTGCAATTTTGAATCCATGGGAAGCATAATGTTCTTGGATGAGTTAGAAGGTTAATACACTTGGAAATATTCCTCATAGGTCTAATTTTTAAGGACATGTAAATTACATGGGAAAGGAAGAGTCAAATGGGAGCTTCTTGGACACTTAGGATAGATTCCCTAACATCTATGACATCTATGACACAAATGATGAATATTCTATGAAATTTATGACATATTTCAGACCTCAAGGATGAAATATTACCATTATATCATTTCAGGTCAAAATATGGCATCCAATAGGGATATCATGTGAGTTGGGGAAGCTCAATGGGTTCCCACTCGAATTGGGGGAAGATGGAAGTCTAGGAAAGGGAGGACACATGGATAATCTTGAGCACGCACCCTAATTCGAATTGTATTGAGTTTTTGGATGGATTGGTAACCTTAGAAGGATAAATATGTTTATAAAATATAGGGAGAAACCAACATAATATCTTTTGATCATTTCATAAATTTGCATTTGTGAATTGAGAGAGCTAGTGGATGACTAGTTTCTTTCCTTAGCCAATTTCAATGGTGAAAGATTCCCATCCAATTTAGTGTTTGGAGAGGAAAATCAGGTATTTCATGAATATTTAATGGATTTTTTATTTTTATGTGTAAGCTATAGGGTAGTTCATGGTTCCTTCTAGTGAAACACTTTCTCTCAACCATTTCAAGATTTTATTGCATATTCTTGCTCATGGAGGGATTGCGCTTTGGGTGAGTTATTATACTCTTTGGGAGAGATTATTTTGATCCATTTATAATTGTAGTAAGTGTAATATTATATTTTCTTCATGTTCATAAAGTATCAGGTATAAATACCAAATGGTTGAATTTAAAAGTGATTATTAATCAGCAAGCAATGACCATTTCCCCGCTATATTGATGTATGCCATTGAATGATGATGATTTTGATATTTTCATGGTATATTTTTTATTGTATTAAGTTTAATATTATCTATTATTCATTCTAAAAAATTATTAGGTCTAAATACCAAAGGTTTGTATGTAAAAGTGAATATTAATGAGCAAACAATGACCATTTCCCCACTATATTGTTGTATGCCATGGTAATGCTGATTATTTCAAATGGGGGAAAGTATATATGATATATTTATGATGAATTTAATTTAATTTATGAGTATTAAAAGTTTCATTTTCATCACTTAATAATTTTAAGTCATCTTACTTAGTTTAATTGCATTTGGAGAAGATTTGATGTCATTTCCCCAACGGTCGAATTAGTGATTTTGTAGCTGTTTGGGAGAGTGTTTTAACATCCTTTATAAAATTAATAATTATGTATATTATACATTAACAATTTCCCTTAAATATACTCTACCTTTTTTGATTAATTCGAGTGGGTTTGGCAGCATTTGAGAATCCATTTTCAACATTTACCCAGGGGGAATTGGAACCCCAATTCACTAGTGAAGACTCCCACCTTGGAAAGAATACTAAAAAAGTTTTAATAATTATTTGTAGGGTAAAAAATCATCCCTAAAAATAATATTCAAGTATTAATATCAGTAATATACCTTCTCAGAATATTTGGGAGCACTTGGTTCGATTTGGAGACCTAGACATCAAAACTAGTCAAAGGTAGTAATAGGAAAAAAAGCGAAAAAATTGGTCATATTAATAAAAATTTGAAAAAAGGGACATTAGAAGTGGTATCATGGCATGGTATTCACACCTTTTTATTAATACCATAAATTTAATAAAAACTTGTAGACATGTCTTAGCTTCACAATAGAACCACAATTCCCACTTTCCTTCCTCTCCGATCAACAATTACAGAAATTACAACCATAAATATTGGAGCATGTCTTAAGGAGTATCAAAATTTGAGAGGGGATATTCATGAGTGGAATTATTTTTAAGAATATCTTTTCAACTATGGATTTAGGAATAATAAGGAAAATGTGAATTCATTAATGGACAATCAGCAATCCACAAGTTTGGAGGAGCATGAAATGAGAAAAAATCCTCCTGTTTGTGAAAAGAGCCTAGATACACGATTAAAGGAAGAAACATAGAACCATGAAGGGGAGAATAAATTACCTCAAGGTGATTGCAGAGAATAACATAAAGAATAAAGTGAATACAATAACACAATCCTTACTAATGTGGTTTGTTCAAATCAAAGAGAATCTACTGATGGATCCTTGAACTATGAAGGAGAACCTACCGATGGGTGATCACAACTCTATGTTCGTGACATAGATATCATATTTTAAAATTTAGTTGAAATCCTAATTTCTCATAATAATGAGGATGAATACTTTGTGAGAGATAATGACGAACCAAGGTCAACTTCCTTTTCACCACTTCAGCTTCAAGAAGTTCATCAAATAAAGAAGAAAGAAGAAGAGGAGGTTCACTCCCATGAACCATCCTTCATTGAAGGGTATTTGAAGATGATTGAAATGGATATCCATGAGTCCCTTAACATACTCCATGACACTAAAGCATTGGTGTCAAATTCTTGTTGGAAAATTTCTTCATTGGAGGAGCCATCATTCCTTGAAGACATGGAGAACATTCAAAGAGCAATGTGCAACATTGAAGGTAATTTCATGTCTATTATTTTTTATATAAATAAGTTGGTTGAGATTAATGAATGTTTACATGAAGAATACTTGAATAATAATGAGGATATTCATAATCTAAAAATTCAAAATTATTAACTTCTTGCGAGGTTGCAAGATACTTGTTCCTCCTCCTATGTTTCAGATTGTCATATGGTAGATTTCTTGGAGGATTCTCATGACATGAGGGATCATAAGAAAAATGGAAAATTGAAGGTTTTTTATTTGTTTGAATATGATAATGATGAGAGGCAATAAATATTTGTGGTGGAAGAGGAACTTGAATAGCCTCTTGAAGATGGGTGCACACTTTTTGAAGAAGTACATGATTCCACTACCTTGGAACCAAACCATGAGGAATTTTTTTTCATTTTTAAGGGAGTTGCATAATCCTACCTCTATGAATCCTTCACATGATGAATTTTTTTCACTTTCTTATCATTTCGTTGAGTTTGTTATTTCTCCCACATCCTACACTTCCAAATTTTGCAGCATTCATCCGAATGAAGTATGGGTGAAAAGTTTATTTTTTTATAGTTCCACATGAAGAGTATGGAATTTATACTCTCCTTATGATGATGACATGATTTGAGAACCATATTATTTTCATTTGCAGCAACATCCTTTGTTACAATATGATTATATACATCTGCATGGGTTCACCTATGATGTTCACTTGAGTCACTTGGAGACTCATGATTTTCCTTGCTCCTTGCCTAGTATATTTGATGTTGGAGGAACTTCATCCCACACTTGGGTGAAGAGATATATGATTGAATAAAATTATTATTGGAATCAAAATAATATATTATCTCATGATTATTTACATATTCATGGGTGTATTGATGAGACTTCCTTGATCCACTTGAAGTCTTCATGTTTTCTTTACTCCTTATTTGGTTCATATTTTGGTGGAGGTTCTTCATTCACTTCTTGGATGAAAGAACACATGGATGATTATATTGATGCACATTATATATTTTTGGAGTAGCATTATGGGACATGGGATCCTCACATATGTCACTGGGGTAGATCTGATATAATACTTGATGCTTGTGTGTATGGGCTACATGGTGATCTACTTACTCAGATGTACAAGAACTTTCATTATTCGTTGATGAGGTACCTTCTTGATGTACATTTGTATGATGTTTTTATATACTTTAATCATGTATATTTTTTACTCATGATTTTTTGAAGGGTGAAATACCAGCAATGGGATCCTAGAATTACTTGGTTTCATCTCACTTGGAGTAGAACTTTGGTTGTTTGTCTAAGAACTCAAAACAACCTTCAATTATTTGAGTTCATCTTTGCAAAGCAGTGTTTCGGTTTCCTATGTAGGAGACCTTTTGAGAGATGAATTCAATTTTCACATGCTTGGTTTTCATGGCATTTCATCATAGACATTTCACACCATGCATGTATCAGAATCATATGGGACCTTGAGATCATTTTTGGTCTCGCTTGGTTTCAATTGTGGGGGAAACAAGCAGCATGGGAGATTTATTCACCACTTGAGAAGATGATTTTCATAAGAGTAGTGCAGAAACTATAATGGTGGTTCCTCTCTGAAATTTTATTGGAATATTAAGAAACTCAAAGTTTGGTAACTCAAAACCAACTTCAAAGAATTATAGAGAAGCAAAAAGGGGTGAAAGTTCAGAAAAGGTTTCCAAAATATGGAGGTAAAGATTATTTTCACAAATTGGGTTTTTATGGATTTGATTAATCCTTTTTGTCTTAGTGGTGATTTTATAGGATATATAAATATGCGCAATCCACCTCTATTTACTTTTGGGAACAAAAAATTTCAGTGCATGAGTTCCACTACTAAAATTGCAGCTAAAGAAAATTAATGAGCAGAACCATAACAGAGCCCTTAGTGCAAAGGAAGTAGTACCAAATTAGGATGCCACTTCGAAATATGAAAAGTTTTTGCAGGATATAAATATTAAATTGATTTAGGACAAGCAATCTTGGGTGAGGAGGACTGTAATGTCCCCATTTTTATAATTTCATAGCAAGACAATTCCATCAATCCTACTAGTCCCCTAGGTTGGATGGATACATTTGGAATTTTAATAAGGGAGCTGATAAATGATGTTCAGACATTAGAAGTGAATAAATATTTAATAATGGAGCTTATTAAATAAATACAAGAGAAAATTTAAGTGGCAATGGAGCATGTAGACACATGGAGATTATGGGGCCCACACAAGCTAGAATTTATGTGCCACATGGCATCCTCCTCTTTAAATTTTGAATCCATGGGAAGCCTAATGTTATTGTATGGTTTATAAGGCTATTAAATATGGCCATATGACTCATATGTATAATTGGGAAGGAAATATAACTTACATGGGAGAGGAAGAGTTAAATGGGAGCGTGTTGGACACTTGGGCTAGATTCCTTAACATCTATGAAATCTATGACACCAATGATGAAGATGATATGAAATTCATGACATATTGCAATCCTGAAGGATGACATATGACCATTATGACATTCCAGGTATAAATATGGTATCCAAGAGGGCACTCATGTGAGTTGGGGAAGCTCAATTGGTTCCCACTGAAATTGGGGGAAGATGGAAGGCTAAGAAAGGGAGGAGACATGGAAAATATTGAGCACACACCCTAATTTGAATTGGATTGATTTTGTGGATGGATTGGTAACCTTACAAGGATAAGGATGTTTATAAAATTCATGGATAAACCAAGAGAATATCTATTGGTCATTTAATAAATTTGCATTTGTGAATTGAGAGACCTAGTGGATGACTAGTTTCTTGCCTTAGCCAATTTCAAGGGTGAAAGATTCCCATCCAATTTTGTTTTTGGAGAGGCCACTCAGGTATTTCATGGATATTCAATGGAGTTTTTATTTTCAGGTGTAAGCTACAGGGAATCTTGTGGTTCCTCCTAGTGGAACACTTTCTCTCAACCATTTCTGATTTTTATTGCATATTCTTGCTCATGGAGGGACTGCGCTTTGGGTGAGCTATTGTAATATTTGGGAGAGATTATCCTAGAAAATTTATTATTATAATAAGTGTAATATACTCTATTATCCATATTCAAAAATTACTAGGTCTAAATACCAAATATTTGAATGTAAAATTGATTATTAATGAGCAAACAATGACCATTTCCCCACTATATTGATGTATGCCACTGAATGGTGATGATTTAGAGATTTTAACGTTACATTTCCAATTTTAATAAATTTAATATGCCCTTTTATTAATTATAAGAAAGTATCAAGTATAAATACGAAAGGGTTGTATGTAAAAGTGAATATTAATGAGGAAACAATGACCATGTCCCCACTATATTTTTGTATGCCATGGTAATGCTGACTATTTCGAATGGGAGAATGTATCTCGAATATTTTTATGATGAATGGAATTTAATTTATTATTATTACAAGTTTCATTATCATAAATTAATAATTTTAAGTCATCTTACTCAGTTTAATTGCATTTGGAGAATATTTGATGTCATTTCCCTAAGGGGCGAATTAGTGATTTTGTAGCTATTTGGGAGAGGGTTATAACAAAATGTATAAATTGAGTAATGATGTATATGAGACCTTAATAATTAAACTTAAAAACCCTCTACCTCTGTTCATAAATTCAAGTTGGTTTAGGAGAATTTGAGAATTCATTTTCATCATTTACCCAAGGGGAATTGGAACCCCAATTTGCTAGTGAAGACTCCCACCTTGGCCAGAATATTAAACAAGTTTGTAGAAGTATTTGGAGGGTCATAAATCATCCTCGGACATCATATTCAAGTCTTAATATCATTAGTATACCTTCTCATAATATTTGGTATCACTTGGTTCAATTTGGAGACCTAGACATCAAAACTAGTCAAAGGTCGAAATAGGGAAAAAAGTGAAAAATTGATCTTAATAAAAATTTGAAAAAGGGACATTACACTAACATATTCACATGTTAGATAGTATAATAATAACCAGTTTTAATTCATATTGCATGTGTAAAATTCTTCTTCTTTCATGATTTTTTTTGTTTGCAAGTAATTCGATTTGTGAGTTTCTCTAAGGCTCCTAGATCTTGTTATAGATCAAAATTCTCACACTTTGGTAGGAGTTTGGGAGTGTGGGGGGTTATAATAATGTGGGGGTTTCTAGGTGTTTTAGAGAGGATGCAATAGTGGGGTTGGGGTTAGAGGTAGATGGAATAGCTTGGGAGTGATAGAGGGGAGGGGGGTTGGGATTAGAGGTTAGGGGGTGTTAGTGGTAAGGGGATACATGGGGAGTGATAAAGA
>LPNX010871363.1:0-15654 GCA_001517045.1 Pseudotsuga menziesii
AGATTTAATAGAATATGTATTTAGAGATTTACAAAAAAACTCAATGTGGATGAAGTCCTTGTAATAGAATATTTCCAAATTTAATGAAATATGTGTTTACTGCACCTTAACGCATTTCTTATGTTCCTCATTAGCCAAGGCAGCATCTCTTAAAGTATCATCAATGTTATTCAAGTACAAAAATATTTCTTCCTCTGCAGAAGTGTTTGGGATAAGTTTGACGACAAGTTGTAAAGACGAAATCTGACATTGAATCGACAAGACAGCTTTGAGTCCATAGACAAGTTGGAATGGTGTGAAACCAGTAGCTATTTTCACCGAAGTCCTATAATCCCATAGAGTAGAGAAAATAATGTGGTGCCAGTTGGATTTATGATCTCTAACCATCCGAGGAAGCATAGTTTCAAAACTTTGTTAATGGCCTCTACCTGACCATTAGTTTGTGGATAAGATGGCGTATAGTTTTCATGATGAAAACCTAGCTTGGCACTCAGTTCCTCCATCAATTGATTACATAAATGTGATCCGTGATCAGTAACGATGGACTGTGGGACTCCAAATCTAGCTATGATATGATTGAACAAGAAGAGACTAATAGTCTTACCATCTTCTGCATATGTAGGCATGGCCTCATCCCAGTTTGTAAAATAGTACACGGCTACGATGATGTAACCGTGCCCCCCAGCTGAGGTAGGCTTACAATGCATAAAGTCAATCCCCCACTTGGAAAATGGGCCAACGGCAATGACGGGGTGTAGAGAAGTAGGATTTGTGCGCTTTTTGGGGTAAAAATGTTGGCAAGGTGGGCATTTCTTAACAGCCTCATAATAGTATTTGAATATTGAAGGCCAAAAATAGCCAGTGCAAAGGATTTTCTGGGCTGTAGCCATCTCAGATAAATGACTGCCACATGATCCAGAGTGGCAATCATTCAACACATGTTCAGCCTCCTCATGGGTGAGGCATCGTCAAAGAATAGAATCAATCCCACTTCTATACAAGGTATCATTCAGGATGAGGTAGTATTTCGTGTGGTGACGGATACGGCGACGATCGTCATGGGATAAACGTGACTGAAATTGTTGTGTTTGGAGATAAATAAGAAAATCTCCATACCATGGATTGGTAATGCTGATCAGGAACATAAATTCATCAAGAAATTAATCATTGGGCTCAGATTCCATTGTAGCACAAGGAAGATCACACATGAGCTTGGTAAAAACCAAGGATTTCTTTGATGTGGCTTTGGAAAATTCCATATCAAACTCATGTAGTATGACTATCCATTGGGATTACTTGCCCTCGAGTACCTGACGAGTCAGGATGTAATACATAGGGTTCTGGTCTGCTAATACCATGGTTGTGTGGAGCAAAATGTAGTGACAAAATTTTTGTACAATAATAATCGTGGCCAATGGTAACTTCTCTGCACATGAATATCGAGTTTCAGAATCCATAAGATTCTTACTCGCATAGTAAATCATGTGCTCCTGACCGTTGGGATTTTCCTGGACCAAAACCATTGCAATGGTAGTAGTGGAGGTAGCAACATACAAGAGAACGTCCTTTGAATAATCTGGGGGGTGTATCATAGGTGAATGAGTTAGAGCATGTTTGAGATTATCAAAGGCGCATTGGGCTTGGTCATCCCAAAATAATGGAGTGTCCTTTTTAAGGAGACGCATATAACCGTGTGTTTTCTTTGCGAAATTGCACATGAAATGGCGGAGAAAGTTTTCCTTCCCCTACAAAATTTGGAGTTCAAGGAGATTAGTTGGGGCTGGTAGAGCCAAAATGGTGGCAATTTTCAAATGGTCAATCCGGATGCCATCCTTCGAGACCACAAAGCCTAACAAACTTCCCGTTTCAATGCAAAAAAACACATTTATGTGGATTGAGCCGTATATTATAATGATGACATCTTATGAAAATGTCTCTAAGATGACCAGGGTGGTCCTCCCGTCACTATGAGTGAGTAGGGAGTTCGTCAAGGTACGGTTCAACAACATGTTTAATATCATGAAATCCATAGGAAATCGCATGCTAGAATGTGGCTCCAACATTTTTCAAGCCAAAAGATAACTTCTTATATGCAAAGGTTCCCCATGGGAAAATGAATGCCATCTTGTGTTGATCGGTGGGTAAAATCTCGATTTGATTATAGCCAGAGAATCCATCCATAAATGAGAAGATGACACTTCCAGCACAGTTGTCGATAATCTGATCGATGTGCAGAGTAGGAAAGTTATCCTTGGGACAAGCTTTATTGGAATCCCTAAAATCGATACAGAATCTAATGGTGCCCTGCTTTTAATTGGTAGGGTTAATGTTCGATACCCATTCTGTCAGGGGTATGGGATGAATAAACCCAGCTTTGAGAAGTTTCTCAATTTCATCTTTAATAGCTATAGCCTTCCGTGGATGGACTTGCCTTAGTTTTTTCCTGACAGGCTTGGTCGTGGAATAGGTTTTAATTCGTGGACCACAATGGATGGGTCAATCCTCAGCATCTCTTCATAGGACCAGGAAAAAATATTAGGAAATTCTTTGAAAAGTGCCTTGTATGCTTCAAATTCATTTGCTGAGCAGTTCTGCCCAACATGAACATGCTTGATGGTACCAAGCTTGGCTAATATGTCAATTGGACTCATCTGAGTAATGTTGCAAAGGTTTCCTTCAGAATTTGTGTCTTGCAACAATATGGGACTTTAGGGTACGTTGACAATATCAGCAGGAAACAGGGATGCATAATCATGGTTAACCAAACTAGTGTTGGGGAGGAACATGGATCTATGATGGTGATCCTCCCAAATGGGCTCATCCGTACTCATGATCTCCATAATGGACTCATCAAAAGGAAAAGTCTCAGAGAGATAATCTAGAACAAAAAGAGATGGTTCTAACCAGTAAGGTAAATGGTAACGATCCGATGCCACTAGATGAAGATCATCAGTGTGATCATTGGAAAGGGTTTGAATGGTGTCATACATTTCGTCGTGTGAACTTAACGAGGTGGACTCAACAACTTGTTTTCCCTTAGGATCACAATCAAATGAGGCAATCATATGGACTGTCACGGAATCCGTGTTAGGAGGAATGGATGGAAAAATCCCCATCAGGGATGACTCCTTCAACAGGCCTACCCCAATCGACTGGTAAGGATGAGGGGACTGGCCTAACATGGGGATTCTATTAGCCATAGAGGTAGTAACACATGGTATACAGAAATCAAGCTGGTCTATAGTAACAATTCTCCCTATATGTGCAAATTGGACTGTTCGGAATATTTTCGAAGCGACAACAATCATGGCATAAAACCAATATCTTCCTAGAAGGAGGTTGTAATCTAACGGGGCATCTACCACTTCTACTTGAATAGAAACGGTTTTTCCCCCAAGCTAAACTACGAGAGCTGATATGAGACCATGGGGCTGGAAACCTTATCCATCAAAGGCCTTGAGAGTCGTAGGTGATGTTACAAGCTCGAGAGAGCCAAGATATTTCCAATAAGACAGAGACAGAACTGAGGTTGAAGCTCCTTCATCCAGTACCATTCTAAAAACTTTCTTTCCCACTACTTTCGTAATGATCTGAAAAGAAAGTTTATGAGGTAGCCTAGACTTATAGTTCTCAATATTGAAATGAATCAAATTAGTATTATCCACATCTAAAGCTCCCAGTGTCGTTAACAAGTTTTTGCGCTATGTAGGACAACTTTGGAGTACTTATAAGGTAGACATTGCACAAGGTGACTGAGCGAGATCTTCAATTACATTATAAAATTGAGCAGCTCGAGCATTAGGGTTGAATACAGCCTTCCGAAGAGTACTCTTGGGTGGATAGAAAATCATGTCGAGAGTAGGCTTATCAATGGTTAGGGGAACAGTAGATCAGGATTCAGGAGAACCAATAGAGGGAGATTTCCCTAAAGAAGAATGATCTTCTTTTTTGTCTATGGGTTTTTCATAATTCTGACTTTGAGTTTTCAAATTAATGGTATTCGAGGACATCATATGAATTTCCTCTGACGAACTAGAATTTCCCTGATTAGACATGTGGTCTATCAGTTGTTGTTGAGAGGGAAAAGGATTCGTGAGTATTGCAGGTGCGGGATTTAATTTCAGAAATTGGGAGATTCCATTCCGACGGGGACACTCTTTTCTAAAATGGTCACCTTCGCATAGGAGACATGGATATTTTTCTTTTCTCTTCCCTTTATCGTTATCATTGTTGGTTGGTTTGGGATTCTCCTATTGGTTTATGGGTTTTTTATTCTTATTTTTACCCTTCTTTTTATTATTACCCAAGGTTTGAGTACTTTGAATAGAATTGATCTCGGTGGAAACTTTAGGAGTCGAAGGAGTAGGAGTGGAATTATAGGGTTTCTTGGCAAGTTTCATTGCTGACGGGGATTGGATTGAACCAACAATCCCATCAACAGGTACTTCTGCTAGTGGCTTGGCAGGATCGGTGCTTGGGTGAGGAGCTTGAGGAATCAAGTCATAAAGAGTTCCAGATTGGGAATAGACCAAGTCTAGATACTGGGCTCAACTAATATCCTGCTCTTCAGTAATGGCACCACCCATAGCCACATCTCAGGCAATAGGAGGCAACAAAGATTTGGAAAACCAATAAACTAATAACTGATCCGGAATAGGGGCCTTAATAAGCCTTCTCCCCCTTCTCCACTCATGTATATGATCAAATATGTGGGTAGAGGTGTTCTGTCATAGAGAATTTAAGAGATTAGTACCCATTTCATAATGAATAGGGAGATGAAAGTGTGTAAGAAACATGGTTTCCAAGGAGAAAAAATCTACAAATGAATGTTGTGGAAGTTCAATGTAATACTTCGCAGCTGTACCGGTCAAAGTTCATTGAAAGAGTCGTAACCAAACTGAATCATCCATGAGGGAGTTTGAAGAACACCATAGATGGAATATCATAACATGGTTTTTCAGATCGTCTCCCTACTTCCCATTGAAATTTGGGATGTCCAATGGTAACTTTACCAGAATGGGAGGCCACAGGAAATTGTGTCGAATGGGGTCTTAATCAACTTGGACAAGTTAGGCAAGTCCAAAGTTGCTAGGAAAGGTAACTAACGGTTAGGTTGCACATACTGGTAATATTGATATGGCATACAATTACCAGTATGAATGCAAGTAGACTGATAGACAGGTTGTTGTGACGAAGAACTACCAGAGAATTTGCCCGCAGGGGGCTGATTTCTGGGACCAGGACCACTAGGGCCTCTGGGAAGAGGAACACTAGGACCTCCGGGACCACTAGGACCATTAGGACCACCAGAACCTCTAGGGCCACTAGGAGTTAAACCTCTAGAGCCTCCGAAACCACTAGGAGGAGGGCCACCAGACCCTCCAGGGCCATTAGGGGGAAAGCCACTAGGCCCTATAGGACCACAAGGACCATTAGGACCATAAGGAGGAAAGCCACCAAGCTCTCCAGGCCCATTAGCCCCCCTAGGGGGAGGACCTCCATGAGGCGGTCCTCCAACACCTCCATGAGGTAGTCGTCCAACACCTCCTGCAGTATGTATGGGTATCCCCCCCATAGTTGGCATGTAAGACTAGTTAGGTTTCCCCCATGGCATGAAAGTATTACTACGGTATGGAATTACAGCATAAGGTATTCCTATAGGATTAGAAGGACAATTAATATTTCCTATAGGTATTTGATAACCATAACCTCCAGAATATTGAATGGTTACAAATTGTTCCCCCAAGGGCTGACCGGAACTGGATGGGGGATTATTTATATTAATATGGGTGGGAGGGACATAAACTATAGATTGTTCTTTATTAGAGGTCTTTCCTTGACTAGGTACAATTCTAGTGCCAAATAACATAGGGCATGCCGGTGGTTTCCCCCTAGCACTAGAAGCTAATGATGAAATGGGAATTGAAGGTTGAGCCCCAGATGCGGAAAACCTGGGAGGATTAGGAACATACATAGCATAGGAGGTGGTGGGGTTGGAAATTTGTCCTGGGTTGTGTGGAGTCACTCTGTGATCTATAATTAGTTCAATGGGTCTCATAGAATTGGTAAGTGAACGATATCCCATAGGCACAGCTGTGGAACGTGGTGGTGGTGTGCCCAATATATCATCTATTTTCTTCTCAATCTCCTGTGCACAGAGAATGGCTTCTTGGTATTGTCTATGTTCTTCTTCATCTGGAGAAATTTCTTCAGAAAAGTTTAAATGGGTGCTAAATGAGGTAATGGCTTGTCCTATAGAGGTATCCCAAAATGGAGCATTGGGACCATAATCCAGACGGGTAGTATCATCAACATGACCTTCTATAAGAGAATGGAATGAGGTGTTTTCTTGAGAAGGTTGTTGGACCAAGGAAGGTGAGTGTGAAGAATATGGTCCTCCACTTTCTGCACCCATATTATCTCCCACTTGGGAGGTTGTAGCAGCTCCTTGGTCGATAGCTTCCATTGGATTTTCTCCTATACTAGGAATAAAATCGGGAGGCAAGCCCTGTACTCTTCTAGACTGTCTTAATTCAGCTAGTTTGTATAGTTCCTATCTAACCTAAAGTCTGAAAAACTAGAAAACACACCAAAAATCTCCCTACACAAGCTTTAGGTCAAACAAGCACACTTAAAATGACAGGAGGAGTTCAAATAGTCAGGTTTCTCACCATGATTGTCAAGAAGGTGCCACTCGCGATATACCTCTGGGGTACGTGTGTATTAATCTCCCCGAATGTTGTTTTTGGTGTATGGATCCAAGAAAGATAGCCAAAGGGATTTTCTTAGATGGATAAGGTATCCTAATGGGGTCTCCCGATATACTCAAGGTACGTGGGAGCTCGAATCGGTAGTAGTGTTGTCTAGTGCATAACCATACACAAGGGGCCTTCTGATATACAATTGAGTACGTGAAGTACCTTTCTATATACCTCAAGGGTACGCGAAAGGTCATTCGATATAACGACGGTACGTGGAAGAAGCGTGCGACTCCCGAGATGTAATGTGGACAAATAACGACAGCTCCTATGTTTAACGATGCCCGAACATGTCTATAGCCTATCACTCAAATTTCTATGTAAATTTTAACCTATAACTACTGTTAATTTTAAAGTGGATGGTTAGGTGAATGCATGGAGTTTTTACAGAAAAAGTAAAACCATGCAATATGCATATGCAAATATTTCACTTTACCGTTCAGTATACCTACCTATGGGAGGGAAAGAGAGTATTTTCTTTTGTTTCAAAACCAAAAATATTTCCAAACAACAATCTTGAACACAAAATCAAATACAAGCAACACTTTCCCAACTGATTTCTCTTTTCTGAAAGAAATAAGAAGGGGAAGAATCTCTTTTCCTAAAAGAAAAACAAGAAGCACTCTACATGCATATGCACTCTATTTTTCATTTTTTCTTAAAACATAGGTAAATATAAGTTAAAACTACCATATTTTTATTTTGATGAGATAGTACTAAATGCATAAGAGACAGAAGAACATAAAGATCCTGAAATCTTGTAAGTCCAATAAGAGATCCAACGTCTAATGGTCAATGATGATACCCTAATCTCAGTCAAAAATTTTCTTTTCTAAAGGAGGGAAAAAAATTCTCTATGAAAAAAAAATGAAACTAAGATGCTAAGCAATTTTTTTCCTTTTTGTCTATATAACAAAAATGAAAAGATATCTTACTAACACCCTAAGATTTTAAAAAACAAGAAGTCCTTTCACAATCACAACCAACAAGCACAAAAGTGAATGAACAATCCATAAGCCTAACCTAGCTTTTGAATTTTCCAATCATACCAATATTTAACCATAAAATTTCAAACCACAAGCATCATATTTTAATACACAAGCCTGACAGTGCAGAGCTGAAAGCAAATCCATTCAATTTTTTTGCAAAAAATGAGAGAAAAAAGGTCTTGGAATCATGCCTTCCTGGCATCGCATTGTAGGGGTCTTGACAGAGCGATTCTGGACCAGCATTGCTTCTTGCCAACAGGACTCAAGTAGTGGCACCGTGTGCTGCTAACTAGGTTCAGGCAGTGGCACCGCTTCTCGCCAACTGCATAAGCATGGTTCCCTATATAAATCCAAAACACAAAGGATAATGACAAATTTGGTCAGAAAAAGACCAAATCAAGGTAAAAACTGATAGATTGAGAATAAAAGAGAGCATAAAAGGTCGAAATAATTCAGATCTAGATAGATCTCGAAGTTTCAAACCAAAATCCATTGAGTTAGATAGCAGATATGACTAAAGAGAGTTGGAGAAGGAGCCTAGATTCAGACAAGAGTTGAATAACTAAGGAAGATCAAATCAACTGATACATATATATTTTCCTAGTGGAGTCACCAGATTTGTAAGCAGGAATATTTCTCCTTCTGCAGACAGAAGTTGTTCCTCTGGTCTGAATGGTTTAGATCCTGAACAAATGAGTGAACGACAAAGGATGAAGACCCTCCCTAGATGTTGTAGACACCTAGAATGTTGCTTTGATAGTGAACCTATGTACCTACAATCAGATCAAACATACAAACACATAAAAGCTACCAGAACATCGTCTACTTATCCATGTTAGTGACTAAGGAATCTAACAACATTTACCTGTGAAATCAAAACAACAGTAATGTGGGATGGAAATCAGCTTTGTATTAAGATGAATAGAGAAGTTTACAACCAATTAAGCCTTAGTATTGACATGCATCTCCATGAAACCAACACTTTCATCCCCATAAGCTCCAACTTTTCTCTCTATGCTCTCAAATGGCTTGGGCCAAGTGGTCAATCCAACAGCATTACAATACCTCTATAGTTCTCCCCCTCAACCATGGACATGAGCTTGTATTTATAAGGCTCAATTGATAGGAATGGTTGAGAGATTTTTGGGTGAGGTGGCCTCTAAGATCCTATGATGGGGGATCTCGAGCTCAACTAACCCACTATGATAGGGATAAGGGAGGACATGAGGCTCATGATCTAGAAGCCTTGAGAAACTTATCTTTTTCCCATTTTACCTAGGGTACCACTTTTCTCCTCTTATGATAGAGGGGTTTTGGTTAGAAAAGCTTATGGACCAAAGGCCATATGCAGTGGCACCACTTATGGCAAACAAGACATAGGCAGTGCGAGCAAGATACCGCTCATGGTTAACGGGAAAAGCACGGTGCTAAGTATTTTTATGTAAGATTGACAAACAACATGGGTTTCCACTCCAGATGCTGGGATTAAGGGCAAATATGTAAGTCAAGGGTCTTATCACATGGTGGTGACAGGATTTGGGTATAAAAATGATAATATAAATGAAGAAGGAGAAGTATGTATAATATAATAATAACAGTGATTTGACAAAACAAGAAAAACATTAGTCCCAATTTGTTAGTTCATCTTAACCAACTACATGGAAATATCTACTCCATTACGATAGACTTAGTCTCAATTCAGAGAAACGTGTACACATTAATGCAACATTATATGGCACTTCTCTTTGGATGGGATAGGTGGAATTTGTTGAATCAATTCTTCTCTAAGAATTTTTAAATCTAACTCGACGTTTATGCAATTTGCATCAATTGATAAATACTCGATTGGCACATTCAATGGATATAGGTAAGGTTGTAGAAGATAACAACATGATCATTCATGACTTTCTTCCCCATTACCAGTCAAGATGATAAGAGTTTAGGTATGTTCCCTAGCCACATTAGTACATTCTCTTAATCAACAAGAAAATACATATAAAACTATAAATCGTAAATTGCTCAATGGGTGGCCATCTACGGATATCACCATCCTTAATATTTTCACTTCGGCGCAACACATTGAAGGTGCAATTAATTTTCCATAGAACTGGTGTTGTGAAGCATAGTACCTAGTGAATGACTGGGACATTGATTTATTATGTGGTAGTAGAGGCCGGTGGACCTAAGAAACTAGAATACTAATTATTTTTAGTGGACTTATGGAAAGAACATGGAAGAGAAGGTTGAAAGCTCAACCTAGTTGGTAGCTATTTCTCCTCTGCTTATTTACAACATCATTCCTCTTAGACTACTTCTCAACTAGGACGACAAGAAATTTATTGTAGTTTACTTTATAGACACTTATATTGTTAAGCATATAAAGTGGTCATGTGCCTTTATGCTGATAGTCAATACAACATACATATAACATAAAATATTTTATTCCACCACCACCTAATGTTCCTCCTCCACAACCACATCATAACCTATATTTTGGCAGAGTAATACCCTCCAACAAAATTCTGGTCCTAAATAATTATGGTTCACAGTGCTAGGCTTTTATTGCATTGTGAGAGTGGGCTTCACAATAGTAGTTTTTTATTGCATTCTCTAACATAAATTTTATCCACGTAACAAAAAATAAAGTTTATAAGATCATGTGATCAATAGAGAATACAAACTCTTTTCATTAGTATTGAAAATCTAAATTTTACTCAACAAGACAAACTAGTGTTAAAGTTTATTTTTTAGCAATGTTTTACACTATAAACGATAATGGAAACCATTGGATTCAAGGAAAATAATTATACTTTAGCGGCATTTGTTATTGAATAATGCCAACATTCACATTTTCATTAAATGAAACGAGTTCATGGTGTTTGTTATTGGGTAACACCAACATTTGGATTCAATCCAACCAATTTTATTTAATGATTGGAATTTTTAATTAGCAATACTATTAATTATATATATCTATGACCTTTTATAAAAACTACGATTGCAAAAAAATATTTCTTTGTGGTGTTTATTGTTCTATTGATGCTAATTATAATACAAAAGTGTACGGTATATAGAGCTATGAGATTTTGTATCTCAAATTTGTCAACTATGTGGAGAAAAGTGGGATATATCTGGAGCCACACAAAAAGGAAGAATAATGGTTTAATAATGCTAACAACATAATCCTATGGACACCAATTTCTATCTAGATTTATGACAAATAAGACAAGTGGAAGTTTGTATGCATAATAAACTATGGAGAATAGTTAATATGACAAGTGGATGTTTTTAAAAATACGCTCAAATTTCTTAGCATTTTCCATTATCATTGTCTGAATTCTCCACTGGAATTATTTGAACATTTATGTGTACCATTCAAGTAGGTGGTCTCTATTTTTGAATGCAAACAAAAAAATCATCACCAGATATGATCTCCAACTAAAAACAAGCTTCATAAAAGATATAATTCTATAGAAAACAAAAATCATGAGTAGTAGCAGTCCAAATACAAAAAGCAAGAGTGCAACAATAGGAAGATAAAGGATCTTTATGGAAATTATAGAATATTTGGAAGGAAGGGTCTTTGTGAACCAGTCTACAGTTGTAAATCCTCACTGGGTGCAAAAATATTTGTAGGAGGTATCTTCAAATTTGGAAACTTGTGCTTGAATGAAGCTCCATAACTTCATCTAATTGTACAATTTCTCCTTTCCATGTTGAAACTTTCATCTAGTGGTTCAGTTAATAAAATATATGTCTATGTTTTGATTAAATTAGAAAGATAAAATAGCAAGTAGAGTTCCATAAAAGCAAGTCCAGTATGCTTGAATCTAGTTTGATATCCATATATAGTCTAAGGGGAAAAGGAGGGTTACCCAGTCTTATCAGTTTCATACTAGTAAGAAAAGGAAAGAAGAAACTAGGTTGTAAGTTTTATTGGACACAATGGAGAATTTGTTGCATTGTGGAATTTAATGTTTCAATGATGTACGAGAAACCATACCAGTATTAAAGGATTGCTTGAAACTTTACATGTTTATCTCATTTTATATCACCTACACAGAGCTCTACTAGAGCACCTTTGCGTTAGATCTCTAAATTTTCAGGATCTTTCTTTTATTTTATGACCTTACATAAAGCAAAGTCGCAAGGAACCTTATTCCAGACATATATCCAAGCTCAAGCTCAATCTATAAAAATACAACTTTTAATCAGGTTGTGCAATGGAGAACAGTAAAAACACGGAGAGGCACTTTGGAGTGTTAAAAAGAATGGCAAGCCGAGAGTCTATATGTGAAGAGAAAGATTTCCTCTGTTCATTATAGATGTGATCAAGAGAAGTATTTTCCTTAGAGGTTCTTTCTAAATATAAAAATACTATTGTCATATATTATATGATCCAATTATATAGAAATGAATGAATATCTATCTAAAAACAATTTTTAAAAGAAAACCTTCTTTGTTCGTTATGTTAACAAATTGTTCATCGCTTCCTACGCTCATTTCCTTTGTCCTTTACAGTTTATTTCTAAATTTGAAAAGAAATATTTTCTCCAATCAGTCTATGTCTTTTGATATGGATAGATACTCCAACTCATGTGAATGCTTCTGCTCCATTCCTTTTCCATGTTATTTACAGGTGTTTCCTTGATCTGAAGATGCTCTAGATAGATTCACATGATCCATTGAATGAATTTAAATAGATTCCCTTTGTTTTCCTTTGTATTTTACAGCTGTTGTATAGTTCTGATATGCCATACACTTTATTCATATCACTGATGCACAACAAAAGGATGACATTTGGTTCAATCAAGAAAATACAAGGAAGGATGTTGACTAGTTTGAGAAAGCACAACTAGGAGGAGGATCCCATTCAAGATTAACTATAAATAAAGTGATGGAACTCTAAGAAAGTGAAACCACATGACATCAAAGGCAGCATAACAACAAAGGTAGTGTGGAATGGATAGCATACATGACAAATGAAACAAGCTAGTAGTTAGCAAATTTGAAAATGAGACCAAGATCTCTATCTTAATGGTTTTGTTGCCTAAGGAGGGCGGTGGGTAGTGGGAGATGGAGGTGGTATGAGGAGGGCATTGGTTTGAACATTAAACATTAAATGTTAAGAACTAATGCTAATATTACTGGTAGCATTACTTTCAAAGAGATGCCAACAAAGTAATATTTGAAGTTTCAAATGAACAAATCATAAGTTTGAAATGGAGAAATTCCCTCTTGCCTCGATATGAAGCCAAATAAGAGGTCCAAATTGTTGATAGGTGAAGAAAATAGTGTTGTATCTTTTTGAATGTAAACTTAGCATAAATGTTTAAAATTGATCTTGGTTTTGGTGCAGGTTAATTAAAACAGAAGCAAGTTGATTCATAGAATCCCTGCTAGCCCGAAGGCAATGACTAAAAATATTACATCACCACGAATTATAATTTTATACAACTCCATTGAAACATATTTATGAATTGGATTTTATATTATGTCAACATGAAGTATAATATACCAGATGTCCTAAAATGGACCAAAAACGTAAAAGGTGGTGTTTATGTTGCTAAGTTGGGTTATTTGGCAATCAGATCAGAGGAAGGAATATATCCTACATGGCGATGCCACACTATATGGAAAATCAATTGCCTGCTGAAATACAACTTTTGAGTCTGGCTGCCCATGGAGGGAAAGGTTCCAATTTGGGACATCTTGGTTCATAGATTCTACACTGGCCCCAGCAGATGTCCTCTCTGTGAGAAATTTGCTGAATCCATTGATCATTTATTTATATACTATCAATTTGAATGTGACATCTGAAGTCACCTCTCTACACCTGATGGCTCTCATCTATGTTGGGATAGAAACAATGTCATTACTTCCTGGAAGACTTGGCATCGTGGTAGCTCCCTTGTTTCCCTACCTGTGTTCGTTGCATGGGTTATTTGGCTTGCAAGGAATAAGGTAATTTTTTATGATATTTATATTCTAGCTCAGATTATCATGGGATGTTGTTTTGGCATTTTCAAATCTTTTCCTCAAGTGGTCTCTAATAAACCAGCTCGCATCAACACTCCTCCATTAATTGATGCTTCATTCCCGTGGGCCTTCATGGATAGAAATTCACAAGGTAGGCCTTAGGTCGGTGGTGTCGATGGGATCCTACATCTCACCAACTATCTTTCCATCCAGTTTGTTGCTGGCTTGGGCGATGTGACGAATAATATCAGTGAATTCTCATCTGGTCTCATCCTCTTGAGGCTCTCACACATGCTTGGGGTTCAACATCTATAGATATTTAGAGACTCTAAACTAGTTTTTTATTTTTCTCAAGTTGAACAAGTCACCTTGGAACATTTTTGTCCTTCCTCTCTATGAGACCATTGACAGGATTATACCTCTTTTCAACCGAATAGTCTTCTAGCATGCCTTCAGAGAGAATAACAACGAGGTAGACCTACTCTCCAAGAAATGACTACTTTTGCCAACTGGTTTAATGGACAAATGGGAGGTGACTGGGGGCATCTCGAAGTATTTGGGTCACTCATGCCTTTAGCTTCTTTCTTTGCTGTTGTATTTTTGTTTGTTATAAATTATACCTGATTATAGAAGGTTATCAAACAGAGAGTTTTCTTACTAATGAACTATGGACTTACAGGAAAAAAAGTTATCAGAATCTATTGAGGGATGTATGAACATGTTGATTATGAACCATATGGTTTTATCAATAAAACTATGAATTTTTTCTTGGGAAAAAAAATAATGCGCTACAACTCCAACAAAAAATATTTATGAATTGGATTTTATAAATCATCAATGGATCGACCAAACCAGCCTTGATCTACTCAATGAAACCAAGTTTATAACATTGAATGTACAAGATTTAATTATGTAAATTAAGAGTTAAATATCCATAATATCACATAGCAATCTGATGATTACATGGAGGAAAAGTAATTTCTCGAATTTATGCTTTTATTGGTCATCCAAATCTTTGTAACACAAATACTTATTTGATAAAGAAAATCTAGGAATAACTAGAGTCAAATCTCCATGTACTTGCAAAGTGTTTACTTAATGTTGGCCCATGAAATACACAAGCTATGAATGTGTTACATGAGCTATGAATGTGTTGTGAAGTTTCAAGTAAATGCAAAGTTTGTTGAATTTTCCAACTAAACAAATAAACCATTTTTAAAGATGGTTTTTTAAGAGTACTACCAATCAAAATATAATTAAAAGTTTGTTGAATTTTCCAACTAAACAAATAAACCATTTTTAAGGATGGTTTTTTAAGAGTACCACCAATCAAAATATAATTACATAAATTATTCCAGTTGTTGATACAAAGTTTGTTGATCCAACAAAACAAATAAATCCATTTTATGGATGTCTTAGAGTACTATAATAAAAAATATCACTACATAAATGAGATCAAGACCATTAATATAATTATTTTGCAACTCTTCATATTGTTCCATAGATTCTAGAGAGTTTGTTTTAGAGGTGAATAAAAATATATTTCAAACAATAAATATATTTAGAGGTGTCCTAAATTAGAATGAATTCTCATGCATATAACAAGTAAACTTTAATGAAATTGATGGAAAAGACCATCGAAGCAAGTTTTGGGTGACTCAGGAAAACTACATAAATGATATGATATGACCCCATATAATTTTTGCAATTCTTCATATGAATTCATATAATTTGTTTTACAATTCTTCATATGACCCTATGTAAAATTTTTTACAATTCTTCATATGACTCCATTGTAAAGAGTTTCTTTTAAAGAAAAATAAAAATATATCACAAACTATTTTTAAGTTGTTCTAAATTATAATGCATTCTTATACATATAACAAGTAAACATGGATGAATTTGATGGAAGAGACATTCAAAGTAAG
>LPNX010871363.1:21224-42597 GCA_001517045.1 Pseudotsuga menziesii
GGGATGTGTTCTAACCTGGAAATCAAAAAACATTTACATGAAACTTTATGAGAATAAGACTCTCTACCATTTAGTCAAAACAATTCCATCATACGTTGGATTCAGAGGAAACAAGACTATAGTGTATGAGAGATTTATCTACAATGTATCTCCCTAGACGAGGATAAACTTGTATGATTTGTATGTTGTAGAATATGGTGTCTTCCTATATATCGCAAGCCTATTTTTCTAAGGAGACTACTAGTGATTTGTAATATCTGTAGATGTGTTGAAAATTATAACTAGAGGGGAGTCCCATGGGATCTCTAATCCTCTAGATCTTTAAGAGAGATATATGATTTTGCAAAAATTGTGTTATGAAATTCAGTCTATTGAGATATTTGAGTCTATGAGGACATGGAGGACTATGATTTCATTAAATGAAGTGAGATTCAATGGTGTTTCAATGCTAAGATTCTTTATGCAATTATTTTTATTGAATATTGGCCCTCTTTTAAAAGTAATTTTTTTATCCTTTAGGATGGTTAATCCTCTTGATCCATTGTTCCCTGGATTTCTCTGTGAGGCTTCATTTCAATAAACATGTGGAAGTTGATTTTACCTTTGAATTTTTTTTGAACTGTTACTTAATAGAATTTATTGTGGCATACTTGAATCAATAGAAATAAGAGGATGAGCTTCCATTACATTGAAAATATTGTCATTTCTAGGGATCCATAGACTCCCACATATTAGTAGTGGAATGGGTAAGAGATTAGAGACTTTGCATTCCTCATTCCAATGATCCATAGCTTCATTTAAAGTGCCTTCCCACTTGGGAAGAGTTGGTCCTTTGAAGGAGAGAACAACAATCCAAGCGTCCTTAGACAAGTTGTGATTGAACAATAAGTGTGAAATGGATTATCCAAAGGAGTTTCACAATAGACATATACTTCATTTATGTTGACCGTGTTTTAGCATGTTTTCCCATGTTAGTATGTTACAATTCATGGATAAAAAAAACACATTTTTTTCTTCAGTGGGGCATTTAGTGTCCATTATTTATACCATCACCATGGTGTATTTTCCCCTTTGCATGAGGCCACTAGATACATATATCCCAATTTAACTTCATACTTCCTAGATGATGGATTTTTTATCTATATGAGTGAGTCTAATTCCTATAACATATGTATGGATGATATTTGGAGTCCTCTCATGTATTTGTGCCATTCATATACAAAGTTTCATGTTAATCAAATTCTATCATCATCAAACCAGCTCAAGCACCCTAGTTCTGCCTCATTTCCTTTGTAGACATCTAAGAGAAATATGAGCTAAAGTGTGGAAATATGATCTACCTGATATTTAGATATGATATCCTCTATTGTAATATTGAGAATAGGGTCTGTACCCAAGAGGAAATATTTTCAAACTCCTCAATCCTAATTGAGGCCTTTCTCAGTAATATGAAATTTGTTTCCTATGACTCTCCATAAGAGCCATAAGAGAGAACCCCCACTAGAAGATGAAGGATTGGAGTGAATCCATGATAATATGGAGTGAGGAGAAATATAATTTTGATATATACAATATTTCCTAATTCCTTTACTTGATATCAACCTCCAAATACTTCTAAGAAGAGATGAAGCTACTTTAAGCCCCATCTTCCCTCTCCCTTTGGTTTGCATAGTTGTTCCCATTTGTAGAGTGGAGTGCTAGCCTTAGCTTTGTTTTTAGACCATATATGTGTTGAGAAAATCTTTTGAATCGTATTCAATATTGCTTTCAAGATGAGATCTAGTGACATCGAGCACACTAGGATAGAGTCGATCACACTTTTGATGAGGGTTATCTTGCTAACTAGATAAATCCAGTGATGATACCAAAGACTAATTATTTTGTTGATTTTGTTGAAAAACCATTACTAGTATTGGATTTTGTAATTTTTATATTTTAACACAAACCCAAGATGTAATCCCCCTGGTGCTACACAAGCATACAAAAACCATCGGATGCCAAAGTAGTCACAAAGCTTTGATGTAGGCTCCAAAATTACTTTAATAAATAAAAAAGTTTCAATTAAACAATTTTCCATGAGTCATAATAAACTCAATACTGTAGAACCATAAAATTAAAACAACTTAATCTAGACTTTGATCACCGAATCAAATTCATTAAAAAAATAGTTACCAATGTTAAAACAACTAACTCGATTAATCAAGATTTAGTTATATATTAAAACTCATTAATCAACATTGAAAATATTTTAAAACAAAGTTGATGTCTAACTTCGCCTTCTTGACTCAAGCTGTTGATCTTGACTTTACTATGTCGATCCCAACATCGATAATGTCGATCCCGATATTGATAGTCATGAGTTTGTATGGCTAAAACACGCACAAAAGTTTCTCCACATTCTGATATAGACATCGAAAGTCGGAACGAACAATGCAACATGAAAAAAATACACTCCCAACTTCTGATTCCTGACGTTGACACATTGGGATTCGAGAGTCGGCATGAAAAATAGAGGAACATGAATTCTAATATCGAATTCTAATTCCCGATGTTGGCATGTCAAAAACTAAGAGACGACACCAACTCCAACACACCACGACAATGTATATCTACGATCTTGAATACACATCGGCATTGTAAATCAATAATCCCGATTACTTTGAAACACTTAACTGATTCTATAAAACGAATAAGGAAAATAACAAATAAGAAAGAAAATGATGTTTTCCATGATCAGGCACTGAAATATTGCTTGGAAGACACAGTGCAAGATCATCGATTAACAAGAAAACATAAAGGAAAATAAAATAATATTAACCAAGGAAAAATCACAACCTCACGACTTTCAACCAACATTGTAGACTAAACTTATCACATAATTAATGACTAAAATACAAGTTCTCGTCCAACAAACCAATCTCCTATAGCGCAAAAGACACAATCACAAGTCTGAAATCAATCCAGAAATATTATGATACTCCATAGTCTTAATTGAAACCACGTGAAGGTTGAAAACATAGTTGTTAAACATGTGACATCAATGTTCTTCATGCATGATAAGACCAACAAGGGAAAACATGAACTTCACTTAATGAGAGTGAAGAATTACATGATCCATAGCATCCCAACAACATAAATTAAATATCTATGAAAACATCATGGCCTTCTTTAATTCTTTAAAAAAATTAACTCAAAACAAAGAGTAATTTATCAACAATAAGCACATCATTCATGATATAGCCTTCCAATAGCTCCAAACAAAGGTCATTTGACAAGGCTGAGCAAGCATGCTCATTCTACAACTACCAAGAACCATTAACACTTCCTACAGTAGTTCAAGGGTTCTTTATAGGGAATTATTAGCAATAATTCCCACAAACCTTAAAAAAAGTTCTATCATAACTCAATATTACTTATTTAAGAGAATACTTTTATAAATTGGAAATGTTTTCCTTCAATCATTAAAATTGCAATTCTCTTTAGTTCGACAAGGACACAATAAGCTTGAAATAAGCATCCATGCACTTAAAATGGAACAGGGAAAATAACTTATACTCATGCATTCATTCCCATTACCAACATGGACAATTTGTTAAAGTATTGTAACTTCGGAAGATATTCTATTGTACTTTTTTTTATTCTCCTTTGGAGATTTTATTCCTCCATTCAGAGATGTCCTTGATGTATTTGATTATGTGAAAGAATCAACGTAAACCTATGGATGTAATTCGGTTCAATAGTACCAAAGTGTCAATATAATCAATGTTATTTGTGCTGTCCAGTTGGAAAAGTGGTCCCATTCAGTTAGAAAAGTCGGCCCTGTTAGGTTAGAGGTCAAGTCAATAGAAGAATATAAATAAGTGAGGTGTCACTCTCATTTTCACACATCTTACACTCAAGTATTGCGCTAGAGAGAGAGAGAGAGAAATAGTCTACTATGGAAGATGAGAAAATACTCTTGTTGCTAGGGTTTTACAATATACTTGGTCGAATTCTATACTGAGGAAATTTTGTGGGGTTTTCTCCCTTGTGGCTTCCCCAAGGAAAATCTTTATGTTCTCTTCTGTTGCTGCACTTGTCTTTCTTTCAGTGATTCATTACTTATGGTTATGATGTTATGATGCTAAATGTTTTTAGATATTGTATAACCATTAAAAATATAGCATGGTATCAGATCCATCCTGAAATAAGTCTTTCTATAGCCGAAACACTGCTACAACTACAGCTATTGAAGATTGGGGTTTCATGCTTGAAAACCCTAGAAGACAAAAACTAGTCATGTTGGGACTTTCTCTATAACTAGAGATGGAGAAGTATCTGGATATGAAACTTTGACAAGACAAATATAAAGTCTTACTATACCCTTTGTAAAATTTTCCACCTCATATTTGCTATAATATAGGAGATTTGATTCCTCCAACTCGGGGCTCCAGCCTTTCCCATAATTCATCCTTTAACATGTGACCTCAGGAGAATCACTATATCTTGGGATAGGAAGGTCCAAATGAGATTTCACAAGATTTTAAAAACAAGGAATATAATTTAGTTTCTTTGGTAAATTTTTCAGACCCTGAAGGTGAAATGGTGACACGTGGATTTCCATACAAGTTCTCTATGCTGAACAGTCCTGAAATAAGTCATCCTGGAAAAATTTTCATAAGTCCCACATGGTGAATACAATTCTACTCTAACCTGTGGGGTTGGAAAGAAGACATACCAGGATACCTCAAGACAAAGTTTCATACCTTGAGGAGATGAAAATTTGGAGCTATAGCGGAATCAAGATCAGTCATTTCTTTAGAAGAAACTGGAGAAAAACTAGGGCTTCTCGTTTTGGGAACTTCCCTCCACCAATCAGTTGTAGAAGGAGGACCCTCAAATTATCCCTAGGAGGGTGCATATATCTATGTAATAATTTTCTCTTTTTGTGGACTTTTATTTTTTGAACTAACACTAGTGCCATACAAAACTAGGGCATCCGATATTTTGCAGTTTTGTCCACCGTTTTGGGAAAATAAGTATGGTTCTCAGCTTTCCTTGAGGAGGTACATATTTTTATCCAATAAGATATTAAATATACCTAAGTTGAAAAATTATGGTTTCTCTATCAAACACTAGGTCCACCATAAGTAGTCTTTCAAAAGATACTTCAAGCAAGCATCAAGTTGAAGCAATCTCATTGGTAAGTTCCATCCTCTCTATTTCCATTTGAGGTTCTCATTTTTATCACAATGAAAAAAAATACCAAGCTATAGGACAAAATTGAAATATTTGAGAACTTATAAGCATGAAATTATAAAGTGCTTATCATACTTGAAGAATCATTCCCTGAAGAACTATGTCAAATAAGAAGCTACAGATCCAGACCGAGATGAAGTCAAAGTAAAGAAGGGCCTAGTCAAAACAAAGATGAGTATTTATTTCTCCATTGGATATCACATATATCTGACCTTGATGACTCCTAAGGATATGTTCCATGCAATGAACAACATTTATGAAGATGACCTTGAGAACTCAACTAAAGGATGTGAAGGTGCAATGTCATAAAAAATTCAATGATTACTTCACAATAAGATCTCATCTTAAAGAGAAATTAGAAGCCATTGAAGGAAATTTCAAGAAGCAGAAGCATAAATTATAATTTTTGAATGGTATTCCAAATTCGGTCAAGAGGGTTTTTATGGTAGGAAGATCACATATGGAGGAGTGCATGATTGATTGATCGAAAAAGAATAAGAGATGACAATCAAGTTCTAACAACTCATGCCATGCAGAGAAATAACAAGAAGGGATAACATTCCCTCCAAGAATAGAAGGACATCTCACAACTCAATAGTTCAATTATGATGGAAGGATGATATGATCTAGAAGTACCAGTTGATAATACATAATGATGTTTGGATATGAGTTCAAGACATGAAGGGAAGTTTAATGAAGTCTTCCAAGTAGATATACAAGATCAACTTGTATATTACATATCAAAATATCAAAATATTCGAAGCAAGGTTCATGGTTTCTATAAAAAATAGAGTGTTGAAAAGACACTTCTTTATGGGCTAGACACACCTCTTCAGTAGTAGATATTGCACTAGATATTTGGTGTAATCAAAGTAGAAGAACATATCAAGCAACCTATCTATTTTGAGACTCTCTATAGAGAATAACCTATGCACAAAAGGATTGATACAAGCTCAGTAGGCACCCATGGGATAGCACATACAATTACTTAAGGAGCTTAAGGATAATCTAAAGTGACGTATATACCAACCTTTACAACAAGGTTGAAGATAGAATCCTATAAAGGATGAAAAGCACATAGATGGATACAAATAATACTAATAGTATAGGAGGCTACCTATCACTCCAATGTCCTAATATAGATGTAGAGGGAGGATAGTGCTCCACTTCAGAGGGAGTGACTATGGTAGATATCAAAGCTCAAGAATCTTGACATGATTCTTAGGATTAGAGGTATGATGGAATCCAGAGGAAATTTTACTTATCCAAGTAAAATATGTAGAGAATATGGTGTGGAACGTAAAGGGTACTAGAGAGATATGATGAATTTATTTGATAGTGCTACGAACTGAAATACCGGGACTACAACAAAACCCTGTGATTAGCATCTCTTTTAGCTTCCTTTTTAGCGTCCACTGCACTGCCATTTTTTTCCATGGGATGGCGCTATTAATGGTGTTATTTGCATCCCTTTTAAAAATTTGGCACTATTTTGGGTGCTAATTAGCATCCCAATTAACGTCCCAATTAGCGTCCCAATTAGCGTCCCAATTAGTGTCCCTTTTTAAATTTGACACTATTTTGGACGCTAATTAGCATCCCAATTAACATCCCAACTAGCGTCCCAATTAGCATCACAATTATCATCCCAATTAGCCTCCTAATTAACGCCCCAATTAGCATCCAAAAAAGCATCCCATATAAACGTCATGAGAAGCCGTGGGGGATTCACCTTGTTGAGAAATATCGTAACTCAATATTAAGTGCATGCCTTAACCATAATTAGTAAATTAGGTGCATATCTCATCTGTGAAGTGGATGTGGGCCCTACCAACATCTAGATGAGGAATATTCTCCCCTAGGGGGCACAGATTCTGCATGCATGACAATAATTATGGATTTTTGGATCCCCATAGCCCAAAATTAATAAAATGAATTGGGAAAGAGTATTGTTAGGGGGATTCTCAACTTCTAACCCCAAGACCTTCTCATATGACATTCCAGAACGCTGTTGTCATGTTTTGTTATTATTAATTATAGTAATAATATAGAAATTTTTGTCCCACTAATTTCCTATCTATCTTAAAAATTTTGTCCCACTAATTTACTATCTATCATAAAATGGGTTTAAATATCTAAAACATGTAGAGAGACTTGATTGAATGGGTACATTTTCTTCTCAATGGTTAACAACGGAGGATTTGGGTCTTTAAGAAGATCTCGATGTAGACTGGAATAATTACATTGTTGGCCTCAAACATGCAAGTATCATATTGGTAGAGGTGGATGATACACTTGTATGGTATTGAAATTTTGATAGACAATTCAATGCTAAATCTATTTATGATGCTATTTCTAATTCCTCTTCTGATTTTGGGGAGAAATGGCAGTATAGAAAAATATGGAAAGGGAACTTGCCTCTTAAATTAAAGTTTTTTTTGTGGCTTTGTATGGAAAATAGATAATTGACTTAGGACAACTTGTTAAGTAGAGGGTGGTATGGCTCAAACTATTATATTATGTACCAAGAAGAGGGTGAATTTGTGGAACGTTTTTTTGTTCAATGTGTGTTTACAAAACATTCATGGAGGGAACTCACTTCTGACTTACAAATCACACATAACTAGGGATTTCTTTATTTGGTTCACAACTTATAAAATTGGGTAACAAATGTTGGAAATATAAATATCTCCTTGTCTTTATATGTTGGGGGGTTTGGAGATATAGGAATGAGGCAATGTTCAATAATAGGAAACAAAATTCTCCTAGAATGTGTTCAAAAGTCATTGGTTTCTTTAAAGAATATCATAAGAAGGAAAAACATAAAAAACATAGTTATATTATTGAACCTCTCATTTCCGGTGAAACAACAGTGGGTTACTTTGACGGGGCTTCCCAGCTAGGACTTTTAGGTGGTGGAATGGTTCTTAAATTACATAGTGTTCATAGTTTCCACCTTTTGAAGGGATGTGGTGTCATAACCAACATAAGAGAAAAAATTTGGCATTATTGGGGATTATTGATCTTTTCTTCAAATTTTTGAATTGTGATTTTACATGTTTTGGGAGATTTGAAAGTGATTATAGATTGGGAAATAGGGAGATCTGATCCATATGTGATCATTTTAAGATCATTGGTGTCAAAGAATTAAGGATCTAGTTTCTTCTTTTTCTTTGCTGCCTCTGTCAAGTTTATTGTGGGTGTCATCAACCTGTCTGTTGCTGTGGTAACATAAGAAAAGACAAAATCAGACATATACAAAAAATATATTATACTTCAGAATAAAATCTCATGTCTTCTACTGTTAAGTATTCAACTCCTCCATCTGGACTACATAGCTTCCACACACCACTAAATTCCTCTTCTAGCACTATTGTTGCCTCAGAAAATATACACTTGAAATCAAAACTTCATGTACACTTCTCCTGAATGTTTCATACCCAAAAATTAGAGATAAGGATTTAACAGATCTTGCACTAACAATCTATTGCGGCTACCTCAGTCTGCTCACCCGGAAATTAGAGATCTAAATCAACATCTAATTTCATTACCTGAGTGCTTGTAAAACATAAACAAAATTGTATGCTCCCACTGAATTACAAGTCTGTTGCCAGACTGTTTATAACCTGTGGTTTCCTCTGTCTCCTGTATATCTGAATTTCAGACCTTAAACTTCAAGCTTCAATCTCCACTAGTACTACCTCATGCTGATCCTTTTTCATCCGAAAATCAGATCTCAGATTTTATTTTTTCACCCTACAAAATGAGGGTGTTGGCTCCCTATTTATACACATTTTTTCATCATTGTTTTGAGCTGACCTGCTATATATATATATGCTATATGTATTAAAAATTTGTTTGGGATGGCATATAATTTGGCCAATTATAATATTAATTAGTGGGCCGAATTTCCATATTAATTCATGTTTTGATCTCCTTTTTTACTGGGCCGACATCCCATATGTGTTAGGTGAGTGTTTCTTCTTATTTAATATAGTAAATAACCCTATCAAAATACCAAGGGATTCACCATCATCAATAATTATATGTTATGAGAAATTCAAATGGATTCGTCAACATATCAAAGACTTCATTGTGAAGGAAATGTCAAATGACTTCATTTCAAAGGTTCAAGCATTTTTCAATGGCTTAAAGACACCACAATACAATCGATTTTACAAGGACTTTAAGGCCATGTTCAAAGGGTAGCATGGACCAACATCAAGCAATAAAGTGTGTCCAAGTGTCGTCATGCCACTTCTCATGCACTAGGACCATCTCCAAGGGTTCCAAGACCCCATCAAGCCACCAATAACCATACAAACCATAATTGACCATAGAATGGTTCATTTGGCTCAGTCATGCCATGTCATCAACATTTCTCACTCATTTGTCATTAATGGGTGTCATCAATGACAACCAATGCTCAAAAGAAGGATAATTAGGAATCACTAAGCACTAGTTATATTAAGCATTCAGTTCTAGATAATCCACCATGAACATGTGAAGTAAACATGCTAAGTATGTTTGTTAAGATGCACATGGGAATGTGGATGCGACCCAATAAGCATTAGAATCATTATAAACCATAGAACTCCATGCAACTTAAGCATGAGATTATCAATTGTATGAAAGCAAGATCAATTATTTGATAATAATATCCCATTTCAGTGACAATTCTATAATCCCTCCTTACAACACCATAGATAAAACAAGTAATTCCTTCTTGTCTTGTATCACCATCCCAATTCCTTTCAACATTTCACCATGATTTACTAATTATTATAATAAGAATGTTGAACATTTCCTCCTAAAATCAAGTCACTCCAAGCAACAAAAGAAAACAAAACAAAAAAACTAACATTATCTCTGAAGGTATGGACCCCATCGTTCAGTTATCTTAAAAGCTAAAACACACAATTATAATAGATATTCATGTGTTTGCTATTATGGATAGGTGTAATCTAAATGATTTACATGCACATGTTTTTCACTAATTTTTCTAGCCAAAATCAAGTAGAAATAGTTGAAATTACACTTTTAAGTTGTGGGAATTGCTTAAATGTGAATCCATTTTTACAATCAAAATTAACATTTAAGCAATAAAAATGCTATTTCAACAAACAAAAAAATGCAACACCAAAATCTAGCAAAAGTAATCAACAAAGCACAAAGCATTTAGTGTTTGGCTTACTCTTTTAAATATACCAAAATATTATACATCACAAAATATAAAGAATATACAAAGGATTATACATGACAAAATTTCAAGACCAAAGGATTATAGATCACAAGATATCATGGGATATACCTAAAGATTATACATGACAAAGGTCCATTCCAGAGTAAGTTGTAAGTTAATTTTATAATAAAAGAAATTTATTTATAACTATGTTTTTAATTTGGGTAAATTTTGCCTAAATTTAAGTTCTCTACATTTCCACAAAAATATTGTATTCCAAAACTAGGTTTAAGAAAAAAATATTACTAGGGAATGAATGAGATGCTCAACTGGTCAGGCTTTTCCAATGCTTTTCTTTTTTCTGTACTTCCATTGCATGCCCTCTTCTACTTCCATTGCATGCCCTCTTCTTACTAAATAAATAGCAAGTTTTTTAACCTATAAAAAAGGAAACATTTGTGTAACCATAGATGCAATTAGTCATTATCAATATGGAAGCTCAAAGGAGAAATTTCACGCATTTATATCCCCAACTAATTCAAAATTGACCCATTTATATCCCCGGATAATTTAAAATTAACCTAACCACAAAAAATGCCAATGAGGAAAAAAAATAGAAAAGCCAAAAACACAAGTGCTGGTAGTTCTCTCTCTGGTTCATCCTCGGTCTTCTTTTCCAGCACCATTATTTTTTCACCCTATTTCCCCCAACTCAACTCCCAACTCCATCGATATTGGAATCCATTTGATCTTGGACTCGACCCTAGACAAGGAAAAGAAAAAATATACTACAGCAGCTTCTCCTGTATGCAATGTTTTATTCACATTTCATATTGTCCAAGAAGGGGGCCCCCTTGGAACAGTATGGATTGCAGCTCATCTAGAGCGCAAGGTGTGTAGGAATCAAGTTGCTAAGACCAATAGGTATGCATATTCATGCGCTTTCTATTTGAATCATTTTGGGCACTTGGGTTCCTATATGTTAATTGGGGTTCAAGGTCTTAAACATTTGAATGCCTGAGTTTTTAACTGAATGACTTAGTTAGCTACACATACAATGGATGATCATAATAGTAATTATTGGAATTATTTTTCTTTTCTGAGATATTAAAATGTATATTTGTAATATTTCATCTTAGGTCAATGGAAGGATAAGTGGGTTATTTAAACTTAGTCAGTTGAGTTGCAGAATATTGGTCATTGATATGCAAAGCTTTGGCCTAACTGAAAACTCACACTTTATATTGATCTGTCCACTCGTGCTAGTAATTGTTGGAATTATTTTTTTATTCTTAGCTTTATTTCATCTTTGGTCTATGGGAGGGGAATTTGGTTCTTTAAGTTTAGTCATTTGAGTTAGAGACTTATGGTCTATGATATGAAAATCTTTCACCCAACTAAAAACTCACACTTTAAATTGATCCATCTGCCGAGGACGAGGCCAGGGAAATGGCTTGAATTCTATACAAGTCTGTTATAATAGAAGCATAAAAATAACAATTAAAACTATTATATATGTTTGAACATGCAGAATGCAATAGGTTCATAATGAGCATTCCACTAAGATGGAACTATAGTGCAAAAAATACAGCTACACGAGTACAATAGCCAGCAAGAAAACAAAAGATAAATTCAAAATTTGATTAAACCAAAATCATGGCCAGCATTTTTCCAATCCCAACATCTATTTTAAATGCTAGAAACTTCTAGGTTTACTTGTCTTGGAGTGGAGGCTATGGTGCTTTTCATATCAGACCTTCCCCCTTTGATAGCAATGTTCCGCACCAGACGGGCAACTTCAGACTGAAGACCATTGAATTTGTTGTTGGTATAATAAAAATGATACCACCACATGTCAATGAGTGCCAAAGACAAACGCCTCATTCCCATAAACTGATGTTGACCGACCTACTGTAGTTGAGGATGCCCTGTTGAGAACCAACAAGAATATTCCCATGTAATGATAGGGCCAATTGCTAATGCCAATCATTGGTTGAGATATTCTTTAAACGCTTTGGAAATTGTTGATGCTTTAAATGATTTAACCTCTTCCAATACTTTCTTTGAAGTTTACTTCCCTTGGGCTTCTCCCATGGCTTCTAGATTCACTATCTTTTTCCACACGTGCTTCAAACTCTTCCTTCAATGGACAAGCAATGAAAAAGTGATTTTCATAATAAAGAACATAACCAACTTTATCGAGTGTTTTCTTCTTCAATTTTTATCTGTTTCTTGGTGTTTTCTTCACTTTCTTGGCTTTGCTTATGGATTTAATCGGTTTAATTTGCAATGTTCTTAGTTCACTTTTTTATTTTGTTTAAAATCTAAACAAGTCAATTCTACCAAAATTTGGTAATCTTGGTAATCCGGTAAATTGTTGTTTTAAATTTTTTAAATGTAATCCAAATTGATGAATGTCTAGTAGTGGAAGCATCCAAATATAAGATTCATTTTTTTTTTGTAGTAAAGGGGGTTCCCTCATGATCATAGAAGAGTTTATGGATCAACAAGGAATATGAGGAGATAACTATTCTAGATGACTTGGAGAACTCAGAGGTAAGGACTTGAGTAGGTTCCATTGTCATTGGTAGCCACGGATTTTACCCTGTAATAGGGAAGGCATTTCTTACCCCACAAATGATAGTTGGTACCTTCATGATCAGGTGGTTCAAAACATGATGGCTTCATTCTTTGATAAGGCACTGATGGTAACCATATAATTGTCATTAGTAGCCACGGATTTGACCTTGTAACAGGGAAGGAATTTCTTACCCCACCTATGATAGTTGGTACCTTCATGATCAGGTGGTTCAAAACATGTTGGCTTCACTCTTCGATAAGGAAATGATGATAACCATATAAGTTAAAACAAATCTACAAAATATTGATAGATTTTGGTCATCATTGATGCCACTACAACATATGAATGATCTATATAAAAATCCCTCGAGGACTGGGGAAGGAACAATATAGCATCTTGACATCTCTTTGTAGAGATTTGCAACTATACGTATTGCTACAAACCCCACATACTTGCTGAACTGGCACTTTGTATAGTTGTTGTGTGCAACTCTTGTTCACACTATTTCCTCATGTTTCCATCATAGTAACAAAATAAGACAAAGTTATTCAGCAGCTTCGGCCTTCCATCATAAGAGTGTTTTCTCAGTGAGGCATCTGCTCTCGGTTTGTAGTCTTGGGAATCCAAGTTTTAGGCACATGAAGTGAAGAAGCACTAGCAGGTTCAATTGTAAGTTAAAGGGTTTAATTTTTAGGTGATCTCCTTGGTAAGGTGGAAAAGACGCAATCAGTAGACCAAGATTTAAAAGCAGGACGTCGTACAAACTGCTTTACGTACATTGTTGCATCCATATGATGCCACTTTTTCTGGGCATGACTTGAATCAATGCCTACTTAGGCTTTGTTATGAGATATCTATAGAGAGATAGCCCCCACAAAAATCCATGATTTGTGAAGCCTTTGAGTAGCAAAACATCGAGGCCCCCAACTCTTTTACCAGTAGATGTTCTAGTTGGTGGCTTAACAAATCAATCTAAGTGGCAGTGGCTTTAAAAATGCATCGTATAAAGAGAGCAAGTCTATACTATGTCAAGATCAAGAAATATATTAGAATGAATGTTAGCCGAGTAAAGAGAGCAAAGAATGAAAGTTGGTTTGTCGCCACCTTGTACATGTGTGCCCCTTTCGCTTCGGTCACATCTATCGGCTAGGACAATGTATCTTAGGTTTCCATATAAGCCCTTCACTTATCATCGATCAGGTATACATTCCAAGTGGGAAAGTTAATGTGATCTTATTAACGATGCACTTTATGATTTGTATGGTGAATTCTGCTTGTAATTTGTTAGTAAATGATGTTGTAATATTGTTTGTGATTATTTAGTGATTGCATGAGTCAATTGTATGTTATGAGAAGCCTAACATGTTCTTTGGGATTGATTGTATGAATGTATTTCTGATGTGATTGAATGAATGGTGGTCCTATTGTTTGATTGACTGTGAAAAAAGGATATTTCTATTTTTAGACTTGATAACACATGGTTAATGTTTTCACCTGTCTAGCTAGCTTCTGAATGGATTGTGTAGTTTTAGTCTGAGCCTACTTAGTGGTGATGTAAGTGATTGACTGGACCTTATTAAAATAAATTATGTGTTTCTAGTTTTTCCTTTAAAATGGTTTCTAGAATGAAAGAATACTAAAATTTGTTGTTGGGGTGGTGGTAGAAAGTCCAAAGCAAATCTTGTTGCTTGGTTCTTGTGTTTGAATGAACTGGTGAGGGAATCCTTGAAGATGAAAATTCCAAAACTGACAATAAGGACCTTACCTAATATCCCATGTGGACCTTGTCATTCACCTCGATGACTGCCATAAGGGTGTCCTTGTGGGCTTTGCACTTCGTTCTTACTTTCATCTTTGACATAGATGTTGTTTTTCTCCAAAAACAAACTCAATTCTCTTCTCACACATAGCACCCAATGTTTAATTATTTTTTATTATAGTCTTGAACATGGGATGGCTCAGGTTGTGCATGATATTTTTAAATTAGAAGACTCAGGAGCCACTGGAGGTAGAAATAGTGCAAAACGCATGAATAATTTGGATTTTCAAGAGTGTGGGGACACAGGACTGCAACGCACAGGCTTAGATTTGGAAATTGAAACTGAAGGCTTTAACGACTATGCTTAAAGGCACTAGGAGTATAATATTGGAAGTAGGGAGAGATGAAACTATCACAGTGCTAAGGGTGACCCAATAATGGAAAATTGCCCATTATCTAAATTATTGTCCACTTTATCAATATCATATTCATTTGGATCTTCAGGGAATAGGCATTACAATTTTACATCTAGAGATTTTAGAACCCATCTTTTGGATTCTCTACCTGCTACAGATAGTATTGTTATTTTAATTTTTTCAGAAATTTCTTTCAAGAAAAAGATAAGGGATTTATATTTTAATTTTTTCAAGGATAATAATAAATGTCTTAAAAACAAGTGATTTATATTTTAATTTTTTCAAAGGCTAATAATAAATGAGTTAAAAGTATAATTGATGGTATTTGGATTTCCTTTATTTTATAAATGTAAATCCATCTTTTGGATTCTCTACCTGCTACACATAGTACTGCTATTTTAATTTGTTCAGAACTTAGTTGAATTTTTCTTTCAATAAAAGGTTTTGTTAACAACAGGTACTGTTTCCGCCTTGATGGGTAAGGATCATCTGTGCAATGACTTAAGGATCGTTTGTGCTATGAGTCTCTCTTCCTCATAGTGGTTTGAGGAATGAAGTCACTCTTCCTTAATAGTGGCTAAGGCAAGAAAGTAGGATTGATGTTCTTCTGCTAATGCTAGTGGCTTTTTCATCTCTAATCTCATCTATGCTTCAGGAAAAAGTGTAACCTACCTACTAATAATTAAATAAAGGGGCTGTCTTCTCTCCTCGATTTCAAAGATAATTTAGTGGTCAATTTCATGGGGATTTATATTTTGATTTTTTACTTATGAATAGACTCTTGGAAAGCAACTATAACAACGTATGAAAATATAGCTGATGCATTTTGATGGAAAAAATGCATTGCATGGGGGGCAGCTTTCCTTGCAATGTAGGGTGAGGTAGCTAGATGTACCAGGTTACTAATCAGTCATGTGCATCATAGTGAATTGTGGTTATATAACCCCTATCCCATTCATGCGTAGGATATCCACAAACTTACAGGCCCATCGATGGAGAAACAATATGTTAGCATATCATTCCAAGGAATGGGAAAATAAGGCAGGAAGGCAGGTGAGATAAGCCTATACAAAAATTAGGAAACCAAAAGGGGAGTTTTTAAGGATAATCATAAACAAGTAAAAAGTTTAAAGTATATGATGGTATTTGGAGTTCCTTCATTTTATAAATGTATTTTCATAAGTGAAAAGATTGAACCGAACGAAGTTATGATGGGGATACCAGGCCTAACAATTAGTTTTCTTCTTTTCAAGTAGAAAGGGAAAACCACTTTTCATGGGCTCAGTTAAGTTTTATTGGGATCTAAGTGTATGTTTTGGTAATGTATTTAGGTCATGAAAATTAAGCAACAAGAAACTAATGGACATCCTGAGATCTTCAATACATGAGATTATAAGAGAAACCACGCAAATGGTTGAAAACAAAATGGTGTCGCTTATGCAAATTATTATGTGCATAAATTTTGATGTCTAGCTCGTATAGTTTAAGTTTCAATTTCAAAGGTATAGTCTCTCCATGTCTAGGCTAGGTCTTAGTTTCAAAGGTATAGGTATAGTTCCTCCACGTCTAGGGGTTTTGAGGTTCTCTAAACTTCTCTTAAACTTCAAAAAATCCTATAACTATGCTCCTTGGATTTTTGGACTTTTTTTCTTTGTAAGATTCCATTGGCATTCAAAGGATTGAGGCCAAAACATTGACTTATTCACCAAATGTTTTCAAATTTAAAAACTTTATGTCAAAATCTTTTTGGAGGAAACTTATTTTCACTTATGTGGATATTTAAAGGTTTGAGGTAACTTATTTTTACTTATTTTCCTAAACTTGATTTCATCACATAAACTTATATTACCTACATGCAACTTTCTCTCATTTTTTGAAACATATCAAAATTCTCTTCGGTGTTTCATTTCCTCGGCTTTGGTGGTATGCTAGTTATTTGTTATTATATTACAGACTTTTTGTGAGGATTTAATTAAATTAATTTAAAATTTATAGTCACTCAATTTGAAATTTAACAAGCACGTCACTTAATTTCATTGGAAATATTATTTTTCTTACTAAGTTTCATTTCTTTGTTAAGAGTGATAAAAATGTTCAATAATATTTAAAAATTAACAGTTTATCTTTCTAATCATAAAATTACTTCTCCCACCAGTACGTTGTACTTATTTTTTTTAATCTCGTAGCAATGCTTGTGTACCATTGAAAAACGATTAAATAAATTAACTAGGAGGTGGTGCTACCTTTATATGCAATCCCCAACTTTTTAATTACATTGACTGTTTTTCAAAATTGAGTGTTCACCACACCACATACACAAATAGTTTGAATTGCATATTTTTCTAAAATATTAATCCAACACCTATGGAACTGATGAGATGCCAAAGCCATTATAAAAAAAAAATTAAACACCGTGGATATGAATAATTATAATTATATCAACAGTGTGGATATCAATAAAGATATCTCCCTCTAAAGTAAATGAGGTTTTCTTTGAAAAATCTTGCATTCTCCTTTCCTCATTGTAGATTGAATGCTTGCAAGGATGATGAGTACAAAGTTAATTCTCCTATGACTTCAGGTTTGAGTGCCCCATTTTACAAAATGATTAATACACTATAGGCTCTTGAGTCTTTATTGACAGTTATGTTTTGGTTGTAGCATGTATGCCATCTAAATGTCACTAACGATATTTTATATGTAGCACTGTATTACTCCCCTGCTTCCATCTATTGTATTATGCATAATGAAGTGGTGGAATTTTTCTGTTTCATCTTTGAAAACTCTTAACTAGATATAGTAATTATTATCATATTCTTGTTAGTTTGAAACTTTGATGCTCCTTTCTTGTTCTTTGATTTGTTCTAAGTGGGAAATTTTTCTATTTGTTGTATGGCCTGCCCAGAAATAAATATGAATCTGATCTGCAATAATCTCACTTTGACAACAAATGTGAGACATGCGAAATCCATGCACAAAAATATTTTCCTTTCTGGAATCTGGATTTGGGGTGCAAGCCCCTGTGTTTCAAGGATACCATCCTTCCTCAGTCTGCAACTACCATTGCGTAGAAATGGTTGTGTGTATCCCCATGGAGATTCCATTTTTGGATTCTTTGTTTCTTTATGTTAGAAACAATAAGCTCACTGTCATAGAGTATTCCTCTGACATGGAAGGCTTTGCATTGATATTTAAATGGATTTTGGTCATAGTCCTTAGGAATTTATACCCATTTCCAACATCTGCACAATTACTATAGAGTAGAGTCCTATTCCCTGTCATTATTGTAGTTTGTTAAGTATATCTGATTCTATTCCTTCTCCCAGTGTTTCAAATCATGCATGGTTTTCAAAAGAAAATGATAAAAAGAAATCCTCATCCTATACTCTATGGCCCCATGAATATGCTGATATCCAATGTTGTTGGGGATCATGTAGATCTCCCAGTGTAAGAACTGCAACATCACCCTAGGAACCGAATAAACATTATGAATTGGCATCACAATATATCCTAACCATTTCTCCTTGTGGATACTCATTAACTTGATGGAAGAATGAACTTTTCTCATCCCATGGTGGATAGGATCCATGTGAAACACCAACTATTGGGTTTACCATCCTCTTTTGATTTTCCTTATTGCTCCACATAGACATGGCTCTAGGATGATCATGCTTATCTACTATATCCTTGGCATCCACACTAAGATGATTGTTGTTGATAGGTCTCATATAGTGGTACACTTACGGTTGTTAGGAAATAGTGATTTTTGCATTCTCATTAAGCCAATTTCTTGAGTTTTGTTCAAAATTCCTAGAAAAGGTTTATGGATTTCATAACCTGCTTGATCATATATTGTGAATTTATACAATCTATCATCCTTTTTCAACCATTAGATACTCAAATTTGTGTATTGATCATTTTTACCATTATACAGGACTCTGTAAGTTAGGTTCCTAAATTATTAAAGGGTTCTAGCTCAATGGAAGAGCGTCTACCTTGCAATTAGGAGGTTGGTGGTTCAATTCCTCTGTGCCCTATTGATATTATAATATTAGTTAAAAACAACTAAATTATTAACCAAAAAATAAGATATAAGTGACCAAACAATGAGATATAAGTGACCAAACAAAATGACCAAAATTCATATATAAATTTACTAAAAATGACTAAATTAGTGACCAAAAAATGAGAGATGTGAAACTAGGCATTAAAGAGGATGCGGCATGTAGTGCTAATGATGAAGCCAAACATGGTGTTTATATGGTAGCAAAATAAGATGTGAAACTAGGCATTAAAAATCATGCAACATGTGGCACTAATGATGAAGCCAAACATGGCATTGATATGGTAGCAAAATAAGATGTTACTTTGGATGCAAAAGATGACGCTACATAGGAAGAAAAATATGGTGTAACAATAGAATAAATATTTGGCATAATTTTGGTAGCAAAACACAATGCAAAAAAGGAAGCAAAACTTGGTGCAAATTTGGAAGCGAAAATTGACACATATTTAGAAGTAAAACATGGTGCAAAATAGGATGCTAAAGTGGTAGCAAAAATGGATGCAATATTGGATGCGACTTTGGATGCTACTTTGGATGCTAACATGGTGCTACTAAGGATGCAAATATGGCGCTAACAGGGATGTCATTTAAGAAGCAAAATTGGACACTCGTTAGGAAGCAAAATTTGACGTTATTTAGGAAGCAAACCTTGACATTGTTTAGGAAGCAAAGTTGGACGCTATTCTAGAAGCAAAAAGATAGACACTATTTTGGACGTCATAAAGGATGCTATCTAGGAAGAAAAAAAAGATGTTTTTTGAGACAATTTAAGTTTTTTCCATGACGCGCCCCATTTAGCGTCTAGTTTCACCACTCAATGTAAAAAAAATTATACTAAAAAGGGACACTAAATGGGACGCTAATTCCAAGATTTGTTGTAATGACCACTCCAACATATTGCAGAAAGCAGAGTGTTTATCTCAATACATCCAAGGATGAATATATTGTAGCTAAGAAGAAAGAAAGTAAAAGATTCCTTAAAGTAATGAGGAATATGATGGAAAAGAATTATACCGATGAATATTAATACTATACTCTTATCCATTTCATTATTGGATACAAAGAGATGCACTGGTAGGACACACATACACAATCCTATGTGATATATGGTGTAAGAAGACTTACTCAGTATTTTTTATCATGAGCAAGATAGAAAAATATCCTCAGAATCAGACGATGAATTTGAACACTTTGGCAGAGACTCCAGTAATCCAAGAAGATAGAGATCAAGATGGAGTCTACTAAACAAACAAAGATAAGTATTTGAATTGTCATTTCCTATATATCTAGTTGTTCAAGATGTGTGCATAGACATATTTCTAGATTCAAGAAATGTATTATGTATATTAGAGTATTTGTAGTTTAGTATAAATATGAAGGTGATGAGTGAGTGGCTTATGTTGTTCCATTGTTACTTATGAAACCTCCTTGCTGAAATGGTGTATTGGAAAGATGGAAGGTGTCATAAAAGTTACTGTATATAGGATATAGATGATTGTTTCATTAGTGAAAGTAGTTAAATGATTATATATATCTTTATGGATGAGAATATGTTACGAAATGTTTCTAATCATACAAGTGTATTTGACTTATAGGAAGGATAGTATGCAATCACCTACAAGAGAAGACATGATGAAGTTACGAATGTACGATACAATTGTGGATGTACAAGAGAAGAATGATGCAATTACAGATGCACAAAATAAGAATGATGCAAGTTGTAAATGTGTAGAAATTCAGGCCAGCAATAGATTAATTTTACCCACAACAATTATCAATTGATCATGCAAAATTGCTAACAATGGAGACTGAATATGGAGCTGTAACACAAAATTATATTAACTGAGTGTACAATAGCCAACCCTGTAATAACATAGGTTTCTGAATATATAGAATACATCAAGAGGTCGAATGCATAAGGAGGCATCCAAAACTAGCATAAAGCAGGCTTACCCAAAATAGGCAAATCCCCCGTAGGTGTAAAAAACTGATCCCAAATCTGTCATGAGGCTCACGAATTGGAAAGGTTGCATGGGAAAGCTAATGAGTGGTGGAATGGCAGCTCATACATGCTTTTTCATGGAGGAAAGAGTGGAGGATGAAAGGGGCAAAAAACAAGTTCACCTCACCT
>LPNX010871363.1:46142-75513 GCA_001517045.1 Pseudotsuga menziesii
TTTGGTATTTTTCTTGGGACCTTGTTGATCCTCTGGAGACTGCTTCTTGTCTCTTCTTTGCTCAGGTGGCTTTTTAGCTTTCTTTTTTCTTTTTGAATCCACCCTCGAATCTCCAGCAATAAAATATTGATCTTTGGATGGTTTGATGGTGCCCATCATCACCAGCTTGTCCTGTTCTTGTGTGAGAGATTCCATGAAATCTGCAAGGCTAGGCATCTTCCAGGTTCGAGCTGTGAGTTTTGTGGCATAGAAGGTCAAAACAAAGACTGATTAGTCAGGTCCTAGCTTCGAGAGGATGGCCAATACGAGCTGATCATCTTTCTTTTCGATACCACACTGCTTCAGCTGCAAAACTAGTGCTTTGAACTTGGAGAAATATAGCTATAGGGATTCAAAGCTACTGGGACTCAGTGAAATCAGCTCATTTTCAATCTGATGTCCCCTCATCTCATCTGTCTTTCCAAAAATATCAGAAAGCTTCTCCCATACTTGATCCGGTGAAGTTAATCCATCGAGATGGAAAAGGAGGTCTCGGGAAATACTGAGACATAGGAGGCCATAGGCCTCATCTCTCTGATTGTGCCATTTGATCTTCTCTGTAGCTTCATTGGGATCTGCTTATGTTGCCATAGTCACCCTGTAGAGGCCTTTCGCTCTCAACAAGATATCCATCTCTACTTTCCATTCAAAATAGTTGAAGGGAGTCAAGATAGTTTTCTGTGAATCCATAGCTTTAGAAAATCTGTCCCGGCTGTCAGTAGAAGGCTCCCAGTCTTGATGTCGAACCTGCAAAACAATTTTTGAAGGAGAGTAATAACCTACAATGGCTCTGATACCATGTATAAATTCAGGCCAGCAATAGATTAATTTTACCCACAACAATTATCAATTGATCATGCAAAATTGCTAACAATGGAGACTGAATATGGAGCTGTAACACAAAATTATATTAACTGAGTGTACAATAGCCAACCCTGTAATAACATAGGTTGCTGAATATATACAATACATCTAGAGGTTGAATGCATAAGGAGGCATCCAAAACTAGCATAAAGCAGGCTTACCCAAAATAGGCAAATCCCCCATAGGTGTAAAAAGCTGATCCCAAATCTGTCATGAGGCTCACGAATTGGAAAGGGAGCATGGGCAAGCTATTGAGTGTTGGAATGGAAGCTCATACATTCTTTTTCATGGAGGAAAGACTGGAGGATGAAAGGGGCGAAAAACAAGTTCACCTCACCTAGTCTTGCTTTCCTATGTGCCTTAAAACACTGAAAAAGCAGGCAATAAAGAAGAAAAAGCAGAAGGGCGCCTAGGAGGCCAGGAATAAAGCAGATTTGATTCCTAAGGCTTTCCCAAGTGCTACATGAGTCAAAGATGGCAAGTTTGACCTCTATGGATAGGCAATTAGCAACTTTCACATGGTGGGACTCATGAACTAGGCAAACAAGACAAAAATAAATGAATTAATGTCTAAGTGGGTAATACCATGGGTTTGATTATTCTAAAAAAATGTATGATGTAATTGAAAATGTACAAGAAGAGAATGTTAAAGAACAAGTTGCAGAAGGTAGCTTTAAATCTCAAGTATGTTCCTACAGAGGGACAAGTGGCAGATGTGTTGACTAAGCCTATGGCTCATGTAAAGTTTGAATACTTCTGAGACAAGCTTGGTGTAGTCCGAAAGGACCTCTCTCAAAAGAGGGAGTGATAGTAGATAGATGATGGATACAGTGCTAGGTAGCTCAGTCTAGAGGAGGGTAATTATAGCTAAGCTTGTTTGGCCTGAAAGGGTTAATAAGTCAGACGAGGCTTGGTTATCCTAGGGGGATTAGTATGTCTGTCTAGGCTTGTTTGGAAGAAAATGGTTATTAATATAGACAATGCTTGTTTGGCTCAAAATATTTAGTAAGTTAGACTAAATGCTAAGATGGATCTACCAGAGAACTCACTGTGATGCTGCTCCAAGACATTGAATGGAAATATGTATCCTCAGTATTGTTATACTGTTGATTGTTGATGATTGTTGATGATGGTTGCTAAGATGTTTTGATGATTTTTGAGACGATAGTTTCAGTATTGTTATGCTGATGTTTGCTAAGATGTTTGTTGAAATATTTTCTTCAGTATTGATGATTGTTGAGATAGTTCCAGTGTTGTTACACTGATGATTGATAATTGTTGATTGTTGAAGTTTCAATGTTACTACACCGATGATTTTTTATTGTTGAATTGATTGTTGAGATAGTTTCAATATTCCTATACTGATGTAGCAAGATCAATATTTTCATACTAGTGTTGTTTGGATGATTTTTTAGATAGTTTCAGTATATCGATACTGATATGACAGGTTCACTATGTTTCATACTGATGTTGATGTGGCAAGCTCAGTATTTTCATATTGATGTTGATATGGTACGTTCAGTATTTTATACTGATGTTGATGAGGTAGTTTCAATATGTCTATACTAATGTTGATAAGATAGTTTCAGTATTTCTATACTGATGATGGTGAGGAGGTAATTTCAGTATTTCTATACTGATGTTGATAATGATGTTGCTTCAGCATTTGTATGTTGATTCTAATGATGTAGTTATGGTCCCGACACCTTATGTTGATGATGATAATATAGTTGTGGTCCTAGCACCCTATGCTGATAATGTTAAAAGGTTTGAAGTCACAACACTTTGTGTTGATGATGATGATGTTGTATCAACACTTTTATGTTGATGATGATGATGATGATATTCCAGCATCTCTATTTTGATAATGTAGATGATGATATAACATTTATTGATGATGTTTCTTTAGCACTAACATGCTAATGATGTTGTTGCTTCAGTATTTACATAGTGATTATGAAAATAATGATGTTTATGTATTTACATATTGCTGATGCATATGATGATGTTTTAGTATTTACATACTAGTGATATAGATGATTATTTTTCAGTATTTACATACTAATGTTGCAAATGATGTTTCAATATTCACATACTGATGTGGAAGAAGATGATTCAGTATACACATACTGGTGTTACAGAATAAGGTTTAGTGTTAAGAAGATGATTCAGTACCCACACACTGATGTTGTAGAAGATGATACAATATCTAGAATATGATCTAGTACTCACATAAGATGATTTAGTATCCACATACTTATGTTGTAGAAGATGATCCAGTGCTCGTAGACTATTCAATACTTACATATTGAGGTTGTAGAAGATGATCCAGTACTCATTGAAGATGATTCAGTGTTTACATACTGAGGTTGCACAAGAAGATATAGTATTCTCATACTGAGTTTGATGATGAAGATGCATGATTTTGTTCCAAAAATTCCTATGACATATAGAGATTCACCAGTCAATTGTACACTTGAGATGATGGTTGTTGTTGATGTAGAATACATTCCTAGTTAAGAGGGAGTGTTAAAGTAATGTAACTTTGAAATATATTCTATTGTAATTTTGTTGTATTCTCATTCGGAGATGTTATTCCTCCATTCAAAGATGTCCTTGACGTATTTGGTCATGTGAAAGAATCAATCATAAACCTTTGGATGTAAGTCAGGTCAATAGTACCCAAGTGTCAATATAATAAATGTTATTTTTGGTGTCTATTTGGACAAGTGGACCCATTCAGTTAGAGAAGTCATCCCTATTAGGTTAGAGGTCAAGTCAACTAGAGAATATAAATAGGTGAGGCACCTCTCTGATTCTCACACATCTTATACTCAAATATTGCGCTGGAGAGAGAGAGAGAGAGAAAGACAGAGTCTATTGTGGAAGATGAGCATCTATTCATGTTACTGGGGTTTTACACTGTACTTGGTCGAATTCTATAGTGAGGAAGTTTTGCGAGGTTTTCTCCCTTGTGGTAACTTTCCCCGAGGAAAATCTTTGTGTTCTCTTGTGTTGTTGCACTTGTCTTTCTTTCAATGATTCATTGCCTATGGTTATGATGTTATGATGCTAAATTTTTTTACATATTGTATAACCATTAAAAATCTAACACAATTTACTCAATGGTTTAATTACATAGCATGAATTTTATGTTAAATGCAAAAACCCTTAACTAGGATGTGCTTTGTCAAATCATGGCTTTAACTTCGACATAACAAAATTCACAAAAATTATTTAACACTTCATATACTTGGCTATTGAATCCTATATAAGGTTCTATTCCTTCCAAAATAGAAAATTCCAACACCAAAAATAGATGGAATTATCAAGCATAAAGCACAATTTATCAATAATTCATCTTTATATAGACATTCAACATACCAACATGCATACATGAATTATCTTACACATTCAAACTTAAAAAATTGCAAGTGATTGTTAAGCCATGCACACTTATCTGGGAGAAAACAATGGAAACTAGCTTTGTGGTTTCCACACTCCACCCAACTGTAGGTTTCTACCCTGCCTATATTATTTAGGCACTCAGAAACCACCTCTAAGTTGGGAATTGTAAATTCACTAAGAAACTTTTCCCTCTACTTGAATCTCTTTTCAACACAAGAAATAACATTAATCCCTACTCCCAAACATAGGGATCTAATGCAAGTATACAAGAATCCAAGAAACATGCTACAACTAAGTCCATGCCAAACCACACAATGCCCACTTTGGTTTCCTTATAAAGGTGCCACAATGAAACTCATCAATTCTTACTCAACACCTAGGAGCTCCACCAGAGTGGTTCACTCCCAAACAAAGTGATTTAATATAGGACTACATGCATTGAGGAAGCACGCTATATCCAATTCCATTCCAAACCACACAATTCCCACTATGGTTTCCTTCTAATGGAAGCACAACTAAACTCATCACTACTTACTCAACACCCAGGAACTCCACCGGAATGGTTCATGCATAATTTTATACTAACTTGACTACAACACAACAATCAACCACAAGCTAGAAAAATAAAACAAGGATGGTGAGTTGGGTTCATAGAATTTGGTACTTCTCCACCAATCCCTGTGTGTTTCTCTTGTGGGTTCAATGCACACTTTATTCTATCACACAGAGATCCCTAACACCACACTCCTCCATGTTCAACACACAACTCCTTCCTCTGTGTACTCTTCTCCTAGTGTTTCACCCTAATCCTAGTGTGCAACCCCCATTTCTGAAGATCGAATCTATCTTTACCCCTAGATCAATTCCATCAACCCTACATGGAAACAATTCCTCACGCAGTAACATGTCAAATGACACGATTAATTTCCCACCTTATTCTCCACTATCCACCCTCTTTGCATTTTAAACAAAATATTAAAAAAACAAGGTTTAACATAGGATTAGCTTAACAAAATGTGAAAAGGAGTCCTCTTAAGGTTACAGGGTTGACAAGGTTATGAATTATCCCCCTTCTAGTCTATACAAGCCCCCTCACTTTCCCTTGTTGAATTTATGAGTCCCCTATCTCTTCACTGTGTTGAAACCACCAAATATAGTTTTGTAATTTCATATTAATAAAGTTAAATATTTAGATGATAGAACCAAGGGTCTCAATCAGGGACATTACACAAGATATTTGAAAAAAGAGTTAGAAGGATCCTCATAAAAGGGGAGGGGGAGGAGAATCAATGGATTTAGGGAAAAATGAACATCAAAAAGAAAGATTAAGGATGTTTTGAAATTTAACTCCATAGCTATGGCCGAGGAGAATACCTTAAGAAATATTTCTGAGCAGTTAGCCCTCAAGACAGAGGTCTTTCCAAAATTAAGATGCCATCCACAAAAATAATATGGTATATGAAGAGTTGTCCTATAATTTTCATGTGATATAGGTTCCCTTTACCATTCTCTAAGTTGATGAATCTATTAAGGGTATCTACTACTATGAGGAATAACATAGTGGAAAGGGGCACCCTTGGCACATGACTCAGGAAGGGAAAAAGAAAGAGGATGCAAATCCATTTTATGAGGACCATGTATAAGACAGTTTTGAAGCAATCTTCAATCCAATTAAGGAAAAGGTGAAAGAATAACCGAGTCAAGGTTTGAGGGAGGTAGATCCAATTCACCTTATCAAAATCCTTTGCAAGGTCAATTTTCAGCACGAAGGAGGGTTGGGCATTGATATTTATAGAGTGAAAAGATTCATGTGCAATCTCAATGGCTTCATTGCTGCTTTAACGGTCTAGGAAACTGAACTTCTTGAAGGAGATATGGGAAAAGAGAATTGGGTTAATGCTACCAATAAAAAATTAGAGATGAGATTGTAAATGCAATTGCACAAAGAAATAGGATGGTAGTAATCAAAGCCATTAGGAGAGTCACATTTTGGAATGTTAACAATGAAATTTTAATCGAATCATATATGAATCATAATAGATGTTAGTATAGATATTTTCGAGGCTCCCAAGCCATTGAAATTTTTGCTATTATATTGGGGGATTAGCATGAAATATCTAAATAATGAGGGGATTAGCATGAAAGATCCAAAGATCGAAACACTTAGATCATTATATGGATTCAAATATTTGAACGAACTCATCGTTCAAACAAGGATCCTAATTCTGAATAACCCCTCAATAGAAATGGACACTGAAGAAGCTGCAAGGGATCTCTATAAAGAAATCACGAGGACGATTGATGTTATAGATTTGAAACTAGTGGACCTACAAAATAAGCTTAGCTTCACCTTGGGGTATATCTTTATAATATATCATGTTTATCTCTATATAAGAAGTTATATGAAATTGGAATCCCTTATGTTTCAATTGTTTTGTAAAAATTTTTATGAGCTGAATGAGTAAGTTGGGCAAATAATTGGAGAACATTTTTATCCATTTCATTTAGACAGTATCGGTTATGTCATGCTTAAAGAAAAATGTTCAGATGAGAGGAATGCAAACGATATCAGCAGTGAATACTTGAATTACGACAGTTCTATTTTGTGGAGAACCTGGATCACATACTTAAATTTGGATAGTCTAGTTATTTTACAAGTACTCGTTAATGCTGTAATTATGTGCATTGCTAGAGAAATTGATAGATTAGAAGATACGGAAGGTATTTGCGAGGGACATCTTGTTGAAGCCAAAGCAGAGGGATGGCATAATTCTGAAGCTCTTGAAAAGGGTCTTTGTCTTCCTGAGTGACACACTGGTCAAGCATGGGGAGATGGGTTCTTCCTGAGTGACACACTTCTTATCGATCTTATTTAGGAAGAAGACTATTATCTAAATGATTTATTCTTCTTATGATATTTCTTGAAAATAGCCTGTACAAAGGTGATTAAAGAGTAATTCCTATTCCAGCCACCCGATGGTGTGTTATTAATGATATTGAAACCAACACCAGCATGAAGGTAAGAAAAATCACCCTAGAAATCATATCCAGCTAACAAGCATCCATCGTTAAAGTGGTTAATGTTTGAAACGTTTATCACTTTGGGAATTCTTATAATTGAGGTGGGAAAATTCTGTCAGAATTGCCATTAATGAAACTGATAATTATCATTTTAATATTATTTATCAAGTTAGGAAAGTCCAAAAAAAAGGCAGTGGAGTTTGAAAGTTTCATATCCAATCACACAGATAAGTAATAAAATAATTTTATTTAATTGAATAGTTTTTTTGTAGTCTTTTTTATTTGATTTATGTGCATTAATTGTTGGATGATAATATAAATGAGGAATGAGAAGTATATATAATATAATAATAAGTGATTTGACTCAACAAGAAAAAAATTAGTCCCAAATTGTTAGTTCATCTTAACCAACTACAAGGAAATATGTACTCCATTACAACAGACTTAGTCTTAATTCAGAGAAACTTGTACACATTAATGCAAACATTATATGGCACTTCTATTTGGATGAGATACTTGGAATTTTTTGAATCAATTCTTCTCTAATCATTTCTAAATCTAACTCGACATTTATGCAATTTGCATCAATTAATAGATATTCGATTGGCACATTCAATGGATATATGTAAGGTTGTAGAAGATAACAACATGATCAATCATGAATTTCTTCCCCATTACCAGTCAAGATGATAATAGTTTAGGTATGTTCCACAACCACATTAGTACCTTCTCTCAATCAACAGGAAAATACAGATAAATCTATAAAGCGTAAATCACTCAATGGGTGGCCATCTACGGATATCACCATCCTTAATATTTTCACTTCAACGCAATGCATTGAAGGTATAATTAATTTTCCATAGAATTGGTGTTGTGAAGCATAGTACCTGATGAATGATAGGGACATTGATTTCTTAAGTGGTAGTAGAGGTTGGTGGACCTAAGAAACTAGAACACTAATTATTTTTAGCAGAATTATGGAAAGAACATGGTAGAGAAGGTTGAAAGTTCAACCTAGTTGGTAGTTATTTCTCTTTTGCTTATTTACAAAATCATTCCTCTTAGAATACTTCTCAACTAGGATGAAAATAATTTTATTGTAGTTTACTTTATAGACACTTATATTGTTAAGCATATAAAGGGGTCATGTGTGCTATAGTTGATTTTACCACACATGGTTGATCACATATTTATGGCCTTCCCTGTCCCTCTGCAGACTCTTTAGACCCCATGGACTAATATTATACTTTGATGTTTCCAATTTCATCCCTAAAAACCCCTGTTTATTGCTGCATGCGACTTTTAAACCCATACTCATGTGTACACATGACTTTTGACCTCAAACCCACGTACATCGGGATGTGTGCATAAAGCCAAACAATTTTGGATTTTTCCTTGGATGAGTCTGAAGATCCTGACTCTTGGCCTTCCATATGCCTTGATATCACTCGGATTCGACCCTCCACTACCCCTTTGTAATTCTATATAAGGAACCCCTTGGATACATTGAGGAGGAGGAATTGAAGAGCAACGAAACTATAGTCCAGTGTTTCCATAGTTTGCATATACTTTAGTCTGCATCCCTTTGTCCCTTTGGAGCACTTTGTGTTCTTCCCAAGCTTGTATTTGCTTGTGATATTTCTATCGAGAGATGGAGGATTGAGGTGGTCGAGTCCTAGGTGGAGGATTTGGTTTCTCTGATTCGTAGACATTCTGACATAGGTTGTCACTTGCGTAGTTTGTGATTTGATTAATAGAAATATATTTTCCTATCCAATACTATGCATTTGAATGTAAATATTGAATCCATGGATACATTTAATTGATTAAACATTGTTTATTATATATGCTAGAGTATATCTAACACCATATTGTATAGCATGTTTGTCTTATTTGATGTTGTTGAGAGAAAATTGTTAGCGCAAGAGGGATTGGAAAAAGCTCAACAAGGATCTACTTCAACCATTAGAAATAAGGTATGATTCAAGGTCTCTTAGTGTTATATGCTTGGTTTCTCTTACATATTGGGAAATTATTGATTTCTCATGTCTAGCTGTCTATTGTGGTACACCCCAAGCCATAGGAAGTTTCTCTCTGTAACATAATTGGCGACCAAACTAGGGAGGTTCCTACTTGTTGCTCTTTTGGGTTTTTTGGTATTCAATGTACTTGAATTGCTCTGATTTCTCTGTTTCTATGTCGAGTCTAGGGGCATGTTTTCCTAGTAGAATCCTGAAGGAGTAAATTTTTTCTTAGCTTGTCTGTTTGCCCTATTTTTCTTCCTTTTTCTTCCTGTACGTGGGTTTAGCTTTCACAGTCACATAGACATGTGGGTTTTCCTTAAAAAGTTGCATATGTACATTGGTTTACTAAGAACAGTCATGTATTCTTTGACTTTGATACTTAGTGGGAGGATTAAGTGTTGCTGGGTGATTTTGGATGATTGCTGAGTCTTCTTGGATGCTTCTAGAATCTGTATACACCCTCTATTTCTAACCAGAGACTGTTTTTAGTTTGATTTTTTAGAGATGTTCTTGTCATTCATATTCTACTTTTTCTTTTGGGATTAGTGCATTAGGTCTTGTTTACCTTGGTGCTTTGATTGGATGTTGTTTGTGAGTGGTTGTAGAGTCTAAGGGTTGTAGAGTCATATTTTTTCTTTCATATCTCATTTAATTCAAAAATACAAAAATATTTTGCTTTTTGCATATTTATGCATTCCTTGCATTTTGCATTGGCACAGTACTTGCAATAGGTTTGCTTGGTGAATTATAGTCATATTTTTAGATAAGAATGATTTCACTTACATTTGAAGGAAAAATATTGCATTTCATTTAATGGCATACCCTGTTTTTCATTCTACAAGATTGCACTTGGAATTGCTTGTTAGGTGTGCATATTTACTTTATTGATGAGTCATAACTTCATAAGTTGCATGACCATTTCCCTTTGAGTAATCACAGGAAAATAAAATTAACGCTTAATAAAATGTATTACACTCTTTTCATTTTAGGGTGCATCAACAAGATTAGATTTTAGGGTCTTGGAATAGTTCATTGTGAGTTAATTCTCCAAGACCACTAAATAAAACAATTAGGTGTCTGTCCAGGTGAGATTGTGAAACCCCTAGTATAATTAGTGTTTCTCAAGACGTTTCTCTTACACAAGAGTTAAGCATGAGTTATTGCATGCGATTGTGATTGGGATGACCTGTTTTCACTTTCTGTGAGCACTAGAGATATTTCCAGGATTGTATCATATCTGGGGGCCTTTGAGGTACAATTGGTGCACCACTGGGGTACCAGTTTGTGCTTTCAGGCTTCAGGATTTGCTGCCCTACCCATATGGTCAATCCCACCTGCGACTGTCTGCATGAGCATTGGTTATATTGAGGTGACCTTAGTTTCCTTTCCTAGGTATCAAGGGTGTATTTGCAGAGGTTATACTGCAAGTGTCCTGTCCAGGTAGTGGCTGGAAAACACAAACTCTATATGCGTTGAAGCTAAGGGCCACTATAATTAGTTACAAACCTCCACCTGTTGTGTATGGGAGTCTCAAGCCTCTCCTAGGAAAGACAAACTTGCTTCATTTGGGAGCTCATATATCCTACCCTTGGTTTTCTTACTTTTTGGCTTTAGTTTTTCTTAGGTGTATGCTTTGTTCACACTATATTTCTTTGGGTTGCGTAGTTAGTTCGAGTATTTTTATTTGTTGAGTTATTGTGGATCTAGGTGAGGCTCCACATCGCTCTCATTGTTTAGCAGGTCTTCTTCCTTCTAATTCTCCTCATCCCTAGGGAGAGAGAGCTAGACAGTCTAGGTGGACTAGTCATCACTTTGATTCACACAGATATCTCACCATGAGTCATCATGGATCTAAGGTCTCAGAGCTTCCCCCTTCCCCACCTCCGGTGGAGAAAGTTAAACCTTCAAGCATATATGGGACTCTGCCTGACTCTGGTCCTTATGGGGTCAAACCATCACAAGAATATCCATCACAGTTTCATGATTACATTAGCTCCGACCCCCGGTATTGGTTATACTATCTGGGTGAAAAGACTCACCATGCACCCACCAGCACTATCCACATTAGGTATGGCATGCCTGATATTCTCGAGATTGCTTCGACACCTAATGTCAAATCGGTTGGTGACCCTAGTACTGTGCTTGGGGGCACTTCCTTTCCTTTCCATGCGGAGAGGTTTGGTAATAGTAGTCACATTGCACCATCCACTCTAGCAATGGAAATTCCTTCACACACACAACCCAGACCTAGAACTAGTGTTCCTATTCGAGGACATCAGCTAAGACATGTGAATATTGGGGGTAAAATCTATATTCCTTCACATATTCCATTGTCTTCTCAACTTGTTCCTTCAAATTAATTTTTGATGCGTCCTCTTCCTATCTCTAGTGGTCCTTTGGGCTGGAGTTCTACTATAAGCCATGTTCATACTGCGTTTGCTAACACCATGGTGTCACAAGGCCACGTGTCTCCTTATGTGTCAATAGATCATGTACCTACTTATGGATCATCTCATGGAGTATCTCATGGACCATCTCATGGTCCATCTCATGGAGCTTCCTATGTACCTACCTATGCACCATCTCATGGAACATCTCATGGACTGTCTTATGGCCCAGCCTATGGAGCTTCCCATGGACCTTCTTATGGACCGTATTACAGACAAAACTATAAACCATATGGGTACAAGTATCAACAACCCTCTTACTCCCCTAACTATGGCTTTGTAGCACCTTGGACTCAAGTTACTCCGCATTACAATGCTTCCATACAACCCTTCATGGGTCAAATGGGAATAGGTTATTATCCCACTGGACAAGGCCATGGTGTGTATAGCAATCAACCTTATCTAAACCAGTCCTATCAAGGAGCATGGCATTGACTGGCTCAACCTAGGCTCCTTTTCCTTGCGACCTTGAACCTACCTGATTTGTCGAGATTGACGAATGATCCTGTGTCTCATGATCTGGCATGGATAGCAGTCCCTACCAAGATTCCTTTGGTCATTCCCAATTTCGAAGGTAAGGCTAGTGGATATCCTAGTGAGCATGTCACAGCCTTCCACCTTTGGTGCTCTTTTAATTCCTTAACCAATGATTCCATCCATTTTAGGCTATTTAATGCACCCTCATGGGTCCTGCAGCAAAATGGTATATAAAGTTACCAAGGGGGACCTATACTACATTTGATGACATGGCCATGACTTCTCTTAATCACTTCCAGCTACCCATATGTTATGACGTTGGTATCGAACTCTTGTCGACCTTCCGGCAAGACAAAGCCACGCATATTTTGGATCATATTCAAGAGTGGCATAGATGGAAACGATTAATTAAATCCTTTATACAACCAGAGTTTCTTCTAGAGTGAATCCTCAAGTCATTGTTACCTTATATCACGAAGGATGGTTCCACCCACCTATTCCACTTGGACACCCACCATTATTTCTTTCAGTTTTCCAGTTTCCTTAATTGTAGCACAATTTACTATTTTTGGCAGTTTTCGGGTCCTAAACTTCTGTAGCTATTTTGAGGCCCTAAATGACATTTTTTCGGCATCGAATGGTCGAGAAAATATGATTCTATGATGGACTCAATATTTTTCATACATGGATGTAGTCCTTAAACATATCTTTCTAATGATGTATCATGCACATCAAACGGAGGTAGTATGCTAAAGTTACGACCTCAGGAAATCGATGTACCAAGTTACCCAATGGGGCCCACATTCTGGCGTTTCACCTCGTAGGGTTAGGTTTTTGTATGTGTAGAGTTTCCATTGTTTCTCAATAATATATAGGCCTTCGAGCCTCATTGTAACAGAGAGTTCAAAGGCATGTAGCCGCCACATCTCTTCTTAGAGATAAGCTACTAGCAATCTAGCTAGTTTATTTTTATTCTGTATGTAAACCAGTTTCAGTTATTGATTAATGAAATTAAGTGTTATTTCTACTGCATATTTGTTCCTATGGTTATTTGTGTATTCTATTGCATTCCTGCATAAATCCGGATCACTCTTCAACTCAAAAAACACACTGTTAGTGTTTCGTCCATATAACTCTTTCGTTTCTCAACCATTTTGAAAACAAATTGTATGGTGCACTAAAGAACATCGACCTCTACATGCTTCAAAAAATCAATTTCCAAATAATTTCATTAATACATTCTAACACTGCAGCCACAATTGACATACCATTTTTGAGGCTTCACCACTTAGATAATTAAAAAAAAATTTAAAAAAAAATATCTTTTTATTGGAAAACTAGTTGTGCACTAGTACTATCTGTTCTCTTTATGTTTACCAGTTTTCATAAGTTTATTCCATCATTTAGTCACTCAAAGGATGCACCCACAAAAATATATATAACTTATAATTTGTCCCAAAAATAAAAAAATGTCCGTTTAAAAAGATCTAACTTTAGATAGTTAAGAACATTTTCAATAGAAAAAAATATATATTTGGAAACGTCATTCAATTTCCTACATTTCATGTTTTTTTCTCATCACAAGATTCATTATGTAAGTGTCTCAAAATATCCATGTAAATTGATGGATGTCTATTTTTCAGTTTTCTATTGCATCTAACGCGTTGAAAGAGACCCTCATTAGCTTGCACACACCCTCTAGTTAAGAGGGAGTGTTGTTGTAATTATAACTTTGGAAGATATCATGATGTATATTACTATTGTATATTGTTGTGCCCCCATCAAGGATGTGTGTTGACCCTTTGGGGATGTCATCATTATGTATGGTCAGTGAGGTAAACCCTTCATTGTATGTCAAGGAAATAGTCCACAGGTTAAAAAATGTAAAATTAGTTTATGAGTATTGTTAGGTAGGTTTCCCCCAAAGGTAACCCGGCTGACCTAGTGGTTGAGTTAACAAATCAACGGAAGAATATAAATAGGGAGGCACCCATCCTCATTTGTCATGCACTTCACTTACTCTCTCATGTATGCCTTAGGAGAGAGAGGAAAATGAGGAACAAAGAGCTGTTACAGACATATTTTTCTTGGTTTATTATATCTTGTCATCTTATCATTGTGACATAACTATTCTGAGGAAGTTTGCAGGGTTTTCTCCTTTATGTTTTCCCCGATGAAAATATTTTTGTCTTGTGTATCTTTGATGTATTTTTGTAAGTTTTTATTATTTCAGATATAGATCTTAATTAAAATAACTTAGACAAACTAACAATATGGTTCCAACTCGTAGTTCCTTCTTTTCGGTCGTGGTGCAACTTCCTCTTCCTATCGCATTCCTTCTTCTCTTTCTTGACTGGAATCTTCTTCCACTCCTTAAGTGACAACCCTCTTTCTTAGTATCAATATCGATAGAAAACATCTCAGCTTATTCTTGTCCATCTTGCTCAATTATTTCTTGCAACATTACCCACGGTCTCTGTGCATAATGATTTACTCATCGGACTCCTCCATCCTCAGGATATCATTTTCACATACTAATATCTTTATCCACAGTTTTAAGGAATTCAAGTAGCGACCTCTAAGTCCTTGGAAGAATTGTCTTAATGTCTCATTGTATGATCTTATAGTATCATTTTCAATCTCAGTAATATATCCCTCCAAAATTCTATCAAATCAGAAGTCAACATCCCTAGATATAGGATTACTGACTTTTTCCAACTGTAATATTAATAGAAGACTCCATTCTGTGGGTTCTCTGACTTGAAATTTTTTCCTCTAAGTCGCTAGCTTTGACAACCATGCATATAGTCGAATGGAAAATTCACTAAAGGAAATCTAATGAATATATGTGTAAATATATATTTCTAACCATTATGTTGGACTCAGTCACAATCCTTTACTTTCTTCCTGTGCAGACTCTCTTTCTTTGTAATCAAGCAAGTCTTGAACGGTTTCATCGTGTGCCAAAACATGTCCACTTCACAATGATTTAGGTTGCGGAAACAAAATAATTTATTGGAAACATTCCTACTGATCGAGGTTCAGATTTCCCTATTTGTCAACAAAGCCCAATATATCGACCCAACAGAGTGTAACTCCATCAGTAAGACCTACGACACAAGTGAGGTCTCACCTGACATATCTATGGCTATTGCGAGAACCCAGCTTCTACAATTATGGAAGGGCATTTCTTTTTCACAACATAATCAAGTCGCTCGACCAAAACCAAGGGACAAACTTCCATCATCATACACACATCAAAAATTAAGGGAGACCGATTCATCAACACACATAGACAATATATATAGATTTTAACGCATAACAATAAGCACTCCACAATATATTATCATTAGATATTTGATACACTCATAAATATTCATTCACAATAGACAAAGATATCAAAGACACATGATTTAACATGGAAACCCATATGGGAAAAACCATAAAGGCACCCTTCGTCTGGCATGAGTGATATTTTAAATGTCTTTGGTTTACACACATAGCTTGCAGACCTCTCTTAGGATATTCTTTACAGTATATGAGGCATTTGTCTCTCTCATGCTCTCATGTATTCCTACCTCTCTAGTCTTGTTCAGTCCTTTTTCCGCTCCTTGGACATCCACACAAAGCTTGGATAGACCTCATATTATTTTCACAATTCTTGTTTTAGGCTCGTCGACTAATTCCCAACTGATAGTCGATGAGTTGTTCTATGATTCAAAACATCTTGTTACATTAATATAGGTGCTATCAACCAATTTACAATCACACTCATTCCCAAAATAGACTATTAATCTAACTTAACTAACTCTTAGAAAAAATAGGTCAAACTCCCGATTTTGATTTTCTCTTTTCCTCTACCATCATGGCCTTTTCCGTTGCATCCTTTCTCATCTTGCAACTGGATTCTTCATCTTTTCCAACAAAACACTTTTATCTTTTCCTAGGGCCAACACTTGTGCACTATATTCCCATCACTTGGTGGGAGTTTTACACTAGAGTTCCATAACTTAATTACATACAAACACCTTTATTATGTATACTTATTCAAACCATCACCAACTTCAATAATCTCTTTGACATTTGGTGGGACTTTCTGAGATTTGCACACATATTATCTATATACATCTTCAAACTGTCATTGCACACATATTTTCTATATACTTCTTCAAGCTGTCTATAAGACTTCAATTCCATCAAAAATCTCTTTGACATCAATGATAACACAAAGCTCAACACCTTCATAACTTCAAAAATTCACTTGACAACGTGGCAATTAAATCACTTTGACATCACATACGATTGCAGTTTACACTGATTTCAATTAAGTTGTATGCAATATCATCTAATACGGTCATAGATTCCAAAAGTGCATCCTTAAGGGCCCAAATAAAGTTGTGGTTCTTGCGGGTTGAGGTTATTGAGTGGAAGTACTTAGTATTAGCATCTCCAAGTTTTTCCCACCTAGACCTGTTTTTAAGCTGCCAACTCAAGATTTCATGTGTAATCAGCTTAGTCTTTCTTCCTCTAAGCACCCTTAGAGATTCCATATCTTTCAGAGAAAGAATACCATAGGGACTAACAGTAAGCAGTGAGATGATTTCAGTGTCTATCTCCCGAATTTCTCTTTTCATTTCCACCGCTTTAGACCTGGCCCAATATTTAACATTTTATTTTAAGGGCTTGAGCTTGTGTGCCAGCCCGCTCATATCATCCATGTGGGGATCTGATACCCAGGAGCTTCAGTTTTCCTTTACTAAGAGGCAGAAGTTGTCCTCCAAGAGCCAACTTCGATTGAACATGAATGGATAGTTATGTATCGAGGCCGAGCCATTCCATTATAGACATATTGGGAAGTGATTTGATACATCTGAGGGGGCCAACCACACCCTGTGTCTGAGCATACAAGAGACCATAGACGAGGATATCAAGAATCTGTCGAGTCTTTTTTTAATACCTTCATCACCTATCTTGCCATTTCTCCATGTTGGCCCTTTGCAGTAGTGTGGTTTGAATTTAAAATATCACACACCACGTTGAGAGTTTGAGTAACCGCAACAGCGAAAAAATTTGTACTGTATAGTACCCCATATAGATATAATCGTCTTTTAATATTGTATACTACTAACCACTCAGTGGCTTACTTACCTTATTATTAAATTACTAAGGTTCCATCGTTATGTAGTGATATGGGAAAACAACATTTATTTAAATAAACTTTATTTTAATCTATTAAGCATGTACTGTCAGTTTCATAGTAGGAACATCGAAACTTTCAGATATTTAGATGACTTCAAATATTTGAACGAACTCATCGATGAAACAAGGATCCTTTTGAATGTCCCCTCAGTAGAAATGGACATTAAAGAATCTGCAAGGGATACCTATAAAGAAATCGCCAAGATGATTGATGTCATAGATCTGAAACAAGTGGACATAGATAATATAAAAGAAGAAAATAAATTTATCTTCACCATGGGGTATATCTTAATGATATATCATGTTTCTCACCATGGTGAAAATAAATTTATCTTCACCATGGGGTATATCTCAATGATATATCTATCATGTTTCTCAGCATGCAACAAGTTATATGAAATTCGAATCCCTTGTGTTGCGGTTGTTTTGTAAGGTTTTTGATGAGCTGAATGAGCAAGTTCGGCAAATAATTGGAGAATTTCATTATGGATTTTATTTAGACATCATCGGTTCTGTCATTCTTACACAAAAAGTATCTGATGAGAGGAATGCAAAGGATGTCAACTGCGAAGACTTGAATCACGACATTTCTATTTTGTGGAGAACCTGGATCACATACTAAGATTTGGATAGTCCAGTTCTTTTACAAGTACTCGTTAATGCTGTAATTCTTTGGTTTTGGTTAAGTAGCAAGTTCTCTATTTGGGTTGCATTAAAAAATTTATGAAAATGTTTGTATCAAAGGCCATAAGTTGTCCATATTTAAGACCTTTATATTTATATTTTCTAGAATTTATTTTAATACAAGTTTTTTAAAGTTATGAACCTTTCTTTTAACGTATAAGTACTTATGCATAACATTATTTTTAGTATTTCATTATTTGCAGATTATATTATTGAAAAAAATATTTGTTATTAAAATAACAAAAATATTTGTTATTAATTTATTTTAATAATAGATTTATTAAAAGTAAGAAAAAAATTAAAATCAAATTTTAAATATTGATAGATATTTAAGAAAAAAAACCAATATGTTTAATTATTAAAAAATAGCATTAGATTATGGTTAGCTTATGTTTTGGTACTGATTCAATAATCATAATTTTAAAAAAAATTGATTCAACAAGTTTTTTTTTATTTGTTTTAACACACTAGATGAGAGAAGAAATTGTATAAGTTTAGAATAATTTCAATTTGTTGTAAAATGAGAGAAAGTTGTGTACAAATACCTTATATAATTTTATGTGTTTGAAAGCAAGTCGAGTTAATTTATTGTAGGGATAATACTCAATGAAATTTAAAGGTAAACTCTCTTGCAAGTACAAATAAGCAATAAATAGTAAACCATGTGATCAATGGCAAGTGAAATGAACTCCGCATTAATTTATCATACAAAATATTATAGATATGTGAGTAAAACAATACCAAAGGCTATGTATTGATCAATTTTAGATTTAAATATATTGGAATTCAACATTGTTATTTTCATTTGGTAGAGCGAGTGTAGAGATTAAGGATTTTAATTTTAAGTGTCAAATAGGAAAAGAATGAAGGTGTGCCTCTTTCTTTCTTCAAAGTGAGACATATGAAGTGTCTTTCATCTTTGCATAGCATTTGAAGGAGAATGATGATGTAATTCATATTGCTTCTAAAGTTGTAGTACCTATCATTGTTGTGTAGGTCAATCTTTCACATTCATTGTTACTAATTTCAATGTTGATGATACTAAATCTGTACAATTTGTAGCAGAACGAACCTGTGATAAATCAATCTGAGAAAAGGTATGTTTGGGAAAATCAGTATGAGAAAGGTGCCATCCTGGCTGAGTGGTGGTAATAGCTGATGACAAGCTGGTAGGTACAGTGACAGGGAATGTAAATGTGAAAGGAAATATCTCCTCTTCAAGGTCACTCTAAATATCTTGTTTTCTAGTGTTTTCCTCAGTAAAAGTATTAACGTGTTATATTGGATGGACCTATGGCTCCTGTGGAACATGCTATTCTAGTGGAACTAGACGTTCTACCCTTTGAACTTGTTGTGGAAGAGACTATGGGTTAGTAATTGCTGCCTCTTGACTTTGTTACTGTGGAGGGGCCTCTTTAACTTTTTACCTCTTGGGATGCGGCTCAGTAACTACTGCTTGTGCCTTCATTTCAACACTGAGATTTTACAAACCCTTTCTGAACTTAGCTGATCTTTGTAAGGCCTCAAGTGTTGACGAAGGTTGTGTTCTTATGGGTCCATCAACAATAGATTTACCTTTATCCTTTGATTTATTAGCAGGAGTAGAGGAAGAGCTAGCCAATGACTCTTTCACTTCCTTTTCTACAACTTGCTTCTCCACATTTTCCTCCACAGTAAGTTGGAGTTGTCTAAAGAGTAACACCGTGGTATTCAACTCTTTTTGGTATTGGAAGATAAATGTTTTCTCCTGAGGTGTGGGAATCTTTCTCACTACCTCTGAGAAATCAATTTCTCCCCTATAAATTGAATCATCAAGGTGTTCCTGATTGACATATGTGAAATTCATTTGTTCTTACACAAAATGGTTGGCCACCAAAGAATTAGGATCATTTCTCCTCTTTGGCACTTTCCCCAAGTTCATTTCAACAATTTATTTTCCAAGAAAAGAAGCATGTGTGGAATTCTGAAGGGTCAGAAATCCCAAATGTAGTGGAAACTTGGGCCAACACTTCCTTTTGGCTATAGCAAACTTTGGGAAGAACCCATCAATGACGGTCTCGAATAAAATTTCTTGAAGCACCATTATGTTTGGTACTATTCTTGGCATCAAATGCACTGTGTTCACGAGGTATTTTCCTGGTTGAGAAATATCTTATCACATTCATTCATAAAGGGGGGTTTTTAACTGTGAAAAATAAGGTCAATATATTGTAGGTATTTGGGGGCGGGGAATAGGGTATGGGGGGTTTATAAGTATTAGGGGGGTATAAAAAGGGGTTTCTACTACAAATACAAATTATATTGTAAAAATAGGGTTTTTTAAATTAAAAATATGTATTGGGAGTGGGTATCAACAAAAGGATTTTTGTAAGTAATTATCAATATCTAGTGAACTTATGGGTATTCTTTAATATCCCATGAGGGAAGGCGCTATGACATGGTTTCACTAAGTGAAGACCTCCTAACTGTGTTGTTGCCCAAACCCATATATAGGAGAAATATTCCCCTACATACCAATCACCCATTGTTAGAACTGTAATACATCCTTAGTACCTTGGTTTATAACCTTAGTCAATTTCATTTGCTTCTTACCATTAAATTGATTTGGTTAGACTTAGGGAATTTTATCTAGGAGGTGAAATGGTTATTTTTGGACCATTCACACTTGCAGCAACGCTATAGTTCATCAACCCAGCACATTTGCACCCTCATTTAATGTCTTAGAGAGTTTCCTCCTTGAATCGAGGAATTTGGGTTTGACTATGGGATCTAATGATGTATTTTGTCATTTTTGGCTCTCCTAGGAGCATTTGTTGTCACATTGAGACTCCCACACGCCTCTATTTGCTCACCCATGCATTCCTTGGACTCATTATTTCCCAAATAGACTTCACCAATTTTCACATGAGATTTCGTGACTGTTTGGGCTGAGTTGGAGCGTGATTGGTCCACCTAGGTGGGATTGAGGTCAATTTTGGCCATGTCACATGTACACTCAGATTTGGCTTCCTAATCCTCACAAATTGATCATAATGTAATATATACCCGATCTAAAAACATTCATGTGTTATAAAGTTCAATAATATTCACTTTTTGTTCACATCTTTATGTAAATTTGTTCCTCTTTCAATCTTTTTTGCTGGTTTTTGCAAACTAACTCTATTTGTGAGAGTCTCTTGTGCTCCTAGTCCAGATGTAGATCAAACTATCACATGGTATTAGATATTATTTGAGTTTCATATAAATATTGAGTGTTTGAGCTGCATTTGAGATATTTTTTGGATAAAATTTGAGTGTTTTTGCAAGTACTTTCAACAAAATATCACCACTAATGCAAGAAGAGATGGAAAAAAAACACATCTTGCTCACTCCATCCAATTAATTCGAATGGAAGGCTTAGATGTTCATCCAAATGAGATATAAGTGTCTCTACGGGGTCACCATGGGTACAAAAGTGGAGCCAAACTCTGTAGTGGAGAATTTGAAATCGCCAGGATTGTATTGCTCTGTGTTTTTAACCAGTCAGTCTGCTCTTTTCAACTTGTCAGTGGGATCTTTTCTCTCTTTTCTCCTTTTCCTGGAAAATTGAAAATCCAAAGAGTGCCAAAGGGAGCTCACGAAGGCGCAAACAACACTATATTTAGTCAACCAGACTAATATAACGACAATGTACATGTGCCCTGTATTATCTGAGGTGTTGTCTATTATTAGTACGGAAAACCCTAAATTGCAACTAAAATCCCCTAAATATTAGCTATATTTTCTGCACGTCTAACACTCCCACTTAGCTAAATATTTCTTAACCAAGGCATTGTACATTAAATCTACTTTACAAAACTCAAACTTGATTCTTGGCAATGTCTTTGTCAATGCATCTGTCACCATTATTTCAGTTTTACATTACTCCATCTATGCAATGTTCCTAAATATTTTTTCAGTAATGGAGTGGTATTGTATCCCTTTATATTTAACTTTCCCATGATACCATGAACTATTTTCCATGGCTATACGAATTTTGAGGTCACACTTCAATATTGTTCGTTGGGATTGAGTAACCTTAATGTCTAGCAATTATCTTCTCAACCATATGAATTATGGTTTGAGATGCTACCATATAATATGCTTCTGCACTGGAAATATAACTTGAGGTTTGAGTAACTTTCAGTTCTTTCTTGTTTGGCCATGAAACTACACCTTCACTAAGGATAAAATAGTACCTTGAAGTTGATGTCTTGTTATCAATGTCCCCTTCCTAATCTATGTCTCAGTAAACTGTAAGCTTCATAAATTCTTCCAAACTGCCTGTGAATGTAATTTCATGCTTAGATGTTCATTAAATATATATGAAAATCTTTTTGATCGCTGCCCAATGTTATGTTCCAGGATTGCTGGAAAATTGGATCACAATGCTTACAACAAGTGCAATATAAAGTCTGCTAAAAACCATAGCATGCATTGGGCTCCGAACAATGTTCTGGAACTATACTCTACTTCATGTACATAATTAAGTCTTATAAAATCCATGGCATACTTTAGGCTCCCAACAACGTTGTTATGGAACTGTACTTATATAATATGCTTCTTCCTACATCTTGAGACAAATTTCCAGCAAACATTTCTCACTTGCTTCCATTAGAATAGTTATTGATTTAGAATTTCCATCCCAAGACAAAAATAATTAAACACATTCTTCCCTCCATGCCATTGCATTCAACATAAAATTCACCCAACATACAATTGAAAACTAAAATAAACTGACTTGGAGAACAATTTATGGTTTCATATTCTATTTAAATTTTTAACTTTATCGTGGGCAGTGGAAGGAGGAGGGACGACACATGACTACATAGTGAACGGACCTTACAAATTTAAAATTCTATAAAACATCAAATTTCCAGGAACAGTGATAAGAATAAAGTTTGCCCAAATCTCTAATGGGAATTGATAAAACTTCAGTGATGCCAATAATATAAAACCATTAATAGAGGCAATGCAATTGCAAACTGATTTAGCAGTCCATGCCAGGTTTGAAAGCTTCGTGAGCATCCTGCAAGAATATTATAATAAAATCATATACATCTTGACTTGTATGCTTTGGGGCCTTACTAGTTTCCTCGTTTCTAGTATCTTGAAGGGGGTTCGGCCTTAAGGACTTCAAATCAAGGCATGTCCCTATCAAATGAAACAAAACATAAATCTTGTCAAACAAAATTAGCAAATAACCAAGAGAAATGATAGCTTGCAAAACATGAATGTCAAAGGACAACTTACAAGATTTCTGAAGTTACTGCAAGAGTCTCTTTGAAGGCTGAAATGTTAAAGATGTAGGCATGCTCATAGGTGAGCACTTTGGTAGTCTTTCAGCCATAGATTTATTAGGTGACTCCAGTAAATTGTACTTTGCTCAAGATGCAGATTCATGTCTTGAAAGAATAGGTCGTTGTAGACTAATACTCCACCAACACCCTTCTTGAACAAGAAAGTAAAGATGGTGAATGACAAGAAATTGCAGGTTGTTCAATAAGGGTAGCAGATCTCGGTTCTTCCATTTTCCAGAATGACAACCAAAGGAGATAAATTTTATGACATTTGGACGTACTAGTCTTCCACCGGAACAGTTGCCTTCGGTTCTTTTTTCTAGAACACTCTGTAATGCTGCCAGATGACATAGAAGGTCGATCAAGGTGGCTAAGAGGAATAAGACGAGTGCTAAATTATATATATATATATATATATTAATAGATCTATTTGGAGAAACTAACTAAGAACTGATATTCTATTTAAAACAGAATTGCTTTTATCATAAAATAGCTATATTCTTAAAACATAATATCTTCTTAGGTCGAAGGCATGATCCATTGCATATTGTGTGGCATTGGTATATAAGGAAACTAGAAGCTCAAAAATTCATGTTAATTCACCTTAGAAAGGACTAGAAGCTCAAAAATTTGCCTTAATTCACCTTAGAAAGGACAATAAATTAATAGGGAGAAGTTAGCGATATTTATATTAGTTTTACAAATCTAACATTTAGTTAAAAAAATTAAACTTGACCTGAATGAACCATATAAATGATTTTTAATAGTTTGTGTAATATATTTTCTATATTATATTTTTTTATCTTCAATTCAAGATAGGATTAATCTAGGTTATAAATGAGTTTTAATATTAAAAAAATAAATAGCATAACATTAAATATGCACATTTCACTATTCTTTAATACAAGAATAAGCCATGTTTGTTGATAACAAATATGGAAAATTCAGACATGGAATTCAGTGATATATCAGCCAAGAAATAAGGTATACTAGGCAGGAAAACAAGCATACCAAGTTGGTTACCGATTTTTTACTCCACGGACCTGCTACACTAGGTTCCAACCAAAGTCAAGATTTAGGTATTTTGATTTTTCCTTCATTCTTTCAACTTGAAATTGATCTATATAATGGTTGTTAGGTAATGTTTACCTTAATTATCAATATCGATCTGATTCTTTGTTCAGTGTAGTTTTTCAAAATAAGCCTATGGCCACCTATATACCTCCAAGATCTGTGCTTCCTCACATGATAGCTTTCACAGTGTTCAAGAAGAATGAATCTCAGCAAAATATAACCCAATCCTTTCGTCGCAACATCTTCATTACCAGAGCAACATCTTGAGACATTTTTTACCTGCCCACGTGTTGATAATCACCCCAAGCTTAGAACGAGGTTAAAATCGATTTATTTTTATCTGTTTCAATGATGCAAGACTAACAAGACTAAAATGGTTCATTGTAGTTTTATAATTCCATGTTGTCTAACTACTCTAGGTGTTTTTTGAGAGGCCAAATCACTTTCTTTCTTAAAATGTCAATTGATTAGAACACAAATGAAATTTATATGCAATAAGTAATTTGCTTTCAAGAACAAGAACCTAAGTGGTCATCTCATTGTTAGAACACAAAGTAAAACAATAGGCAAGGACTTGCTTCCTTGCAACCCCTCTTGTTTGTATATTGTATTATTGTAAAAAATATTTGTTATTCATTCATTTTAATATTAGATTTATTAAAAATAAAAAAAATCAAATTTTAAATATTTATAGATATTTAAGAAAAAAAACAATATGTTTAGTTATTAAAAAAATAGCATTATATCATGGTTAGCTTACGTTTTGGTTCTAATTCAATAATCACAATTTTTAAAAAAAAGAAAAAGAAAAAAATGATTGATTAAGTTTTGCATATTTTTTCTTAACACACTAGATTAGAGAAGACATTTTATTCAAATTTATTGTGGTGTTCTTCACCAAATACCAAATCACAAGGTATATATAACTAGCTTATCCCTAAAGATGGGAAATGAAAGGTGGCTATGAACTTCAATTTGTTGTAAAATGAAATATTGAGAATAACTTCAATTTGTTGTAAAGTGAGAGAAATTTTTGTGTAGAAAGACCCTATATAATTTTATGTGTTTGAAAGCAAGTCTACTTAATTTATTGTAGGCATAGTAGTCAATGAAATCGAAAGGTAAAATCTCTTCAAGTACAAATAAGAAATAAATAGAAACACTTGTGTATTAAAAAACTTAATTAGAAAATATAATCTTAAAGGGCTTGCATATTAACTTTATAAGAAACAAAACAATTTATTAATAATTAATAAAATAAGTTAATCAATATTTGATGTGTTAGTTTAAAATAATATAATATTAAATTTATAAATGACTTAAAACAAAACAAAACAATATAATTGTATTTAATAAAGGAATTTATTAAAAAGTAACAATGTAAAAAGATATAATATTGAATTTATAAAGCACAGAAAATAAAACCATTTTAATTATACATGATAAAACAATTTATATATGTAAAATTATATTAAATGATGGATTGAGTTCTATATTATACTAGCATTTGCACTTGGCGGTGCAAACAAGCTTAGAAGGTAAAAATATTGAAAGTGAAAACTAAGGTTAAGATATAATAAGAATTTGTTTAATTTTAATATTAAGAAAAATATATTTCATGGGAAGAAGATTATATTGCAAAAGAGAAAAATGCATTTATTAATAAGAATAAAGATTACTGAAAATGTTAGCATATAGCTAATGTAGCTTTTCATAATATAGGTTGATGTTTGGAATATTTTCAATTTAGTAGTAAGAGTTATATTATTGTATTGTGAAAAGGAAACAATCCTTGAACCATGAAATAATGTAACCAAGTCAAATAGGGCAACAATATGTACATTTATATTTAATTCAGAAACTATGTTATGATCTTCTTAGGTCTGGTATAAACACAACCATCTATCCTAGGCATAATTCCTTTTTGATTTGGCCATGCCTTAGCCAGACTTACAATATTTTGCTACTTCCTCTTATCCAGATTTACAGAATATTTAATCAACAAGATTCATGAACCAATTCTGGTTTAGATCCTCAATACACTCAACATTCTAACAAACTCTTAATCCTATCCTATGAATCGCCAAATAACCATTGAATGCTTCATCAAATGATGCCATCAGTTGTGGGCTTTATTACATGACTAATGAAATGACTCAATGAATCACCGAGTGATTCTCTATATATCTAGAAGCACAAAAAAATATGTTTATTTACAATATTTTATTCAAATAATTATTAAGTCATAAAATGAAGAACCTTTTAGGTTTGATCCAAACATTAGATTTGGGCTTGGATGGAGAGCAGGATGCTCCTACATCATGATGGCAGTGAAAACACCAAGTACAAGAGATTGAGGGTTCAAGATTAAGATAATGTATGTTGTATTACCCTCTTGAGATAAATATGATAATGGTAGATACCTTTTCTAAAAGGGTTTCTCATGACCTAGAAGAGAACCTTGAAATTAGCATTAGAAGGGATCATATACTCAGGGGGAATTAATATAAAAAGTTACAATTGGTAGTTAAAAAATATCAGTTTTTAAGAAGAAAGGAATGTCTTAGGGTTTAGAGAAGGAGAAGAGTCATAAGAAATAATTGGTAAAATCTATCTTCCTCATAGACAATAAGAAGAGTAGAAGCGACAAATTGAAGACTTTGTTAAAGACCATCCATGTGATAAAGTGAAGCAACATGAAAGTATTAAGTATGTAACTAGGATAGAAGAAGTTATTTTTATGGCATTAAAGACTCCTTAAAATAAGAGCAAGTTATATGATACTGAAAAATCTGGTATGGAAGGAAACTAAAGGTTGGATGAAAGATATCAACAGTAAAACTGATGATTATAAACTGTCACAAAAAGAAGGAAAGTTTATGACGAGTGAAGAAAACTTAATATTTTAAGCCTAAGAAAGACAGAAAGAGAATTGTGATTAAGGGAAGATAGGTGATGATCACGAGAGCTAACTACATCCAAGGATTATGAAAATATATTACCTCTAAGACTGATAAATTTCGGTGAACTATTTTTTAATATGAATATGGGATTAATCATATATGAAAGCAATGAATGGAGATTAGACTTGACGTGACACTCTGTTGATTGCCTAGGTTTTGTATATTGTTGGATAATATACATGAAATCAAGACAAGCAAATAGTCAAACCAGAAAGGCTTTGAATTGATCCCACAAAGATATGATTCTATCTCCAAGTTGTTTGGGGTGACTAAATCTTACGGATACAAGGCCTACACTTGTACATGGGTTTTTATATCAAATAGATCTATTATTCAGGACTACAAGGAAGATGTGAGAAAAGTTTAAAGTAGCTGGAAACTAGACTAAATTGTCTAAGGAAACTAAGACATTGATTGTGAAAGATATTTTAAAAGTAGAACATTCGTGATATATGGACCAAGTTAGAGGAATAATTACCCAACATGTAAACATACAGATTGGCCTTATTCTTTTTGACCAAATTCAAATAAAAATAAACAATAAAATTGCAATGTTTTATTCAAGGTATTATATGTGCAGAATTGTTCTCTCAAGCACGCGCAATACCAATTGAAAAATTAGTAATGGGCATAAATGGTTGTTCAAAGTTGCAAAAAATAACATATCAATTAAATAAAAAAATTTATTCAATAAATGCGTGGCATGTTAAAATTGTAATGAGACATCAATACATGAATTAGAATGTTTGATCAAATGAGCAACATGTGAACAATCTGTCAGATAAATAAGAAAAATGACTAAAATTCATGAAAGAATTTTGATGAATAACCATAAAACATAAGATAGTAAATTGTAACTCTTTATTAAATTGCAAAAATTACAATATGTCCAAGTATTACAAGGCGTCCTCTGTATGTATTTGGTAGTCCCTTCTCCCTTGGTTCTCCTAGACTTAAGCTCGCGGGCCCTTTATCTTGGGATATTAGAATTTGAATTCCATTTAGATCTTCAAGAAGATAGTTCTAATAATGTTTGCAGCAAATGAAGAATTAAATACAAACTGAACAAAACAAAAGACATAGGAAACATACAAGTATTGCTCATAAATTTACAGTATCATTCACGATTAATAACATCCGATGTTACAATAGTTTACATAGAAAAATAATTCGAATGCATTAGTTAGAAATTTGAATCTATCCACTGGATGTGACTGTATCTAATTGATCATCTAACTCATGGTGTCTCAATCAATATCAGATTCCAACAGATCAACTCCCAGATGTCCAACAATTCAATCAATCAACAATAGCTAGTTAACTCAGTGCAACTGAGTGTGGTAGGTGGGAAAATGTGCCTACTCCACATGTAGCCATGCATAACTAGTGCTAGATAACTGATTGTGAACTAACTAAAAGTAACTAGAGGCTAGCTAATACTAACTAGTTCCAACTCCAACTAACTGAAGGAGGTTGGTGACGGAACTCCCAGTGGCTCCTAAAATGTAGGGATTGGTCTAGGAGGCACCCAAATTGATGCATGTGCATGTAGTAAGTGGAAGTTAACCTATACCAGTGTTCTCCACACTCTAGTAACTGGTACATGTCACCCCCTTAGTCCAAGTGGACCCAATGGTACTATTGGACCCAAATAATTAATTAAGGTTCCTCAGTTAGGCTAAATTAATCTAATAGAGATTTGACTAAGGGAGGATTAATAATCCTAACACCCCCCTAAATCCTAACTTAGACAACTGTGGGACATGGTAACAAGAGCATAGGTCACCAAAAAAAATATAAAATATAGTAAAAAATTATGCTTAATACAACTGAGAAAATAGAGGAAAACCTCA